>JAJOOJ010005859.1:0-130866 GCA_029582625.1 Solanum boliviense
ATTCGAGGGCTATGTTATGTTTCCTACTCCTATGTTTTGAGACTTTAGCTTGCAATTGTATTTTGACTATGAGGGGAGCCGGTAGTATGTCATGGCCCCTGTCCTATCTATGTATGTAGAGGTGTACGTTGGACAAGAATTTTGTAAATGAGCTTGACTCTTGTTCTATGATGTCATTTTGAAATGGATTGCCCTTAGTCCCTATTTCCCGTTAGTTAATGTTGAATGTGCTTCCGCGACCGATGAAGTGTGATGACAAGTTCTAGAGTCTTGTTTGGGGTTCCTTCGGGTTCCTCATTCGCCATGTCACGTCTAGGCCCTAGGCTTGGGTCGTGACAATTTATCTATGTAACTCATGATTTACCTTAAAATACTAGTAATGCTTAATTAATTCATGAGAAGAGATATCATGGTTTTCACTCAAAAGAGAGAAACATAATATCTTGGAATCTCAAATGTATTAATTTATATTTTAATTTGTTACACAAAAGTATTGAGTGTCTTAGCCAAAGGAAGGACACAACATATGTTTCATGCTCATGAGATAATTATTAAAAAAGAATGAAAATTTGAATCAAGCTATTTTAACCTTTAACTATGTCTAAACGATTATTTTTCAATTTTGGTCATAGTTTAGGTGGTCATGAATTTTATGATCTCTGATTGACTTGAAATTTGATGGTTCCATAGAAAATTATTTAGATGGGTTTTAAGAAGTTTATCGGATTAAAATTTGATTTGACTATGATAAGGTCACTTTTTATGTCAATTATATTAAATTAGGAACATAATTACTCGTTATGATTTAACATATTGATATATGATAAGGATATAAATCTGATTATTTTTCCTTAAATCGTTTGAATCTGAATTTGATCATAGCTTTGGAGATAAATATTATTTTTAAACTCTAATTGATTTGAAATTCAGTTGGTTCATAAAAATTGATCAAATTAAAAATATTCACAGTTATGAAGTGACTTGGTAATTTGAGGTCGTTTAGATGAAGTTATTTTTTTTTTTAGATATTTTTGTATTTTAAATATGAATTTAATTGAAAAATTACTCGACAATGATATAGTGGTGATAGAGTTTGTTCTCTATGGATGACTAAATTCTAGTGAAGTGTTAAGTTCACGTGCTGGCTTAGACCTTCCTCCATATCAGATGGAATTAATACAAGTCACTAGGTTTAATTTCACGCCCCAAGCCTACACCCTGGACATGGCCGGCACTTGAGAACTATTGTTGGCCCCTAGCGAACCCTTGGCCTGACTTAAATCTTAGCGGAAGACTTGCTCAATAATCAGAGAACTTTAAAAGTAAATCTCTAACTCAAAATATCTAACTCAAAACATTTAAAGAAACATTCACTAGCCAAAGTGGCAACTCAAGTCTGAGACATCAATATATGAAATGATCAAGACTCATTGATGTTTGCGTAATGAAGACACAACTTCCAATGCAAGTGTCTACGATCGTACAATAGTTTAGTAACCCAACCAAGGGTTGGGATCGTTCCCAAGAGAGTGGTTTTGAGAACTAATAGAAAAATAAAATTTAGTTCTAACTAGTCGTAGCTAAAGACATGAATGATTAAAAATATTGTAAATTAAAGGGGGACACAAGAGTGTCAATTAACAATGGGGGGTTTTTGTCACTAGTAAGTAAAATCAGAAAAATAAACAAGGGTTTCTAAGTAATGAGAGGGGATTCTTGGGATGTGACGGGAATACGAGTTAAGCTAGATTATTGGGTACATGCTTTTGATAGAAGATTCATAGAATAATTGTGACTAGGCTAGACTTTAAGGGGGATAAGCTCTCTCTCGAGCAACTTACCCCATTTCAAATGTGTTCCTCTCGGACACCCACTTGCCCGATGAAGACCAACCTACGTCTTAACCCACTCACTCTCGTGTGTGGACATGGAACTAGGGTTCACTCTCTCGAGCTGAACCTCATGTCGACCCACTCACACTGGCCATAAATCTAATTGTCTTAGTTTTACGACCTCTCTCTCGAGCAAGCTGAAAACACATAAATAAACTTGTACTTGCAACTACAAATTCATTAAATTCATCCACAACCACTAAACGAAATCACATTCCAACTACGAATAGACTATCAGCAAGCAAGACCCAACAATTATCTTAACTCATATTCGTTAAATCACACCCCAAGAATTGGAGTGTTTAGCCACACATGCATAAGAGATAGAAATTTATACCAAATTGAGCTTGCATTCAACAGAGTATGAAGATTTAAGTCTTGATACAGGCCAAAATTGAAGAATCCAAGAGACACAAATCCAAATCTTGAAGATGAAACCCTTTGGAACTTCAAGTCTTCAAAACCCTCTCAAACTTAGAGCAAAAATATCAAAAAGTATTATCCTATATGAAAATTATAATAATTGTTCGACCCTTAAAACTACAAATCTAACTAGTATTTATAGTTTTCACAAATTTGTTCTGCAGCGGATCATTCAGCGTCGTTAGTTGGAATCGCTGATCAACTCAGCGATTCGCCCTTTGGTGTAATTCATCGACGTCTTGCACCAGCCTTCAACATCGTCGTGCTCTGGGTCATTGGGTGATATGGTACTACTTCGCGGAACTTCTCGGCGATGTGCTGACTGCTCCTTTTTTCCGTCGACTTGATCCTTTACTTCAGGGCTCAACACACTGGAATAAAAGGCGAAGTAAGACCTTTCGGCGACTCGCCAAGTGGATTCGACATTCTTCAGGCCTTCATTTCTACGTTCTTTTCAGCTTTTCGTTCCTTTTTGCGACGTAGTGTCCATGCTTTCCTTCAAACTTCAAATACCTAAAACTTAAGGGTTTTCATCAGATATTGAGATAAAATAAGCATTTGAGGACACAATTTCTATTAAAATATAGCCCTAAATGAGTCCAATTTGTGGACTCATCAACACCCCCAACTTAAACTTTTGCTTGTCCTCAAGCAAACTGAAGTTCAGCCGTTCAGAAGGGTGCCTCGAACAGTGCTACACAAGACTCAATCATGAATGCACACAACAAGACTTATTTACTTATGCGAAGATTAAGTGTGTACTCTAAGATTCAAGTTGTGACACACCATTACCAAAAATTCTTAAGGTCGCAATACTTGCTTCAAATACAAGTTCACGCTCAACAAAAGCCTTTGAATGCCCTCACACAAATGATGATTTCATTTTCACACGCAAAGGTATAATCAATTTAAAGTTCAGGAATCAGATACAACGCTCACACTCACAAAGAGGAACACAATGCATACTTTCACCCGTAGGTATGCCCGTATTTTCCAATCAACATTTGTTTCAACTTTCTCAAGATCACAAAGGTCTTAATAAGGCTTGTAATGAGGGTGAGTGCAAATGTATGGTCATTTAGGCTCAGTGACTTTCGTCCTTATGAAATGTGGTGCTCACAACATTTCCTTTCCTTTTCCATCATCATTTTCTTTAGTGCTTATAAGTAATCCTATTATTCACTTTCCATGGATTGTTTGGAAACCCCATCTCTTTTGTACTTTATTCCACAACTTTCTTTTTCATTCTCTTTTTTTCTCTCTTTTCTCCTTTTTTTTATATGGAGGGGTTCCATTTTTCTCAACACCATGGGTTAAAGGAGAATTTCCTTGCATTTCTTGACTTTCCCTTTTTCTTTTTCACCACACCCCCAACTTAGGATTTTGGCCTAAGTTGGCTATTCAGTTAATGACAATTCAAGAGGATTATAGGTAAAGGATTAAGAATGGTTTAGTTTTCATCAAGTTTCTTCCAAAGAAGGGTAAGGCCCAAAGGGTGTTCAAGAGAGAATCACACACTCACAAGGTAGGTCACAAAAGAAGTATATGTCAAATTGGTTCACACTCTTTGAAGTTGCCTAAGATCATATAAAGTCTTACTTAATCAACCGGACCAACATGGCAAATTCTAGGTGTCGTCATGCATGGTTCCAGGTAAGCTTATCACATAAGGCATCGACACTTAAGTCAAACAAGACTCCACACTTTCGCTAGTGTGCAACTGTCATCACAAGAGAACCAATTTGATAAATGGCTAATCACAACGAGATGCAAAGAGTTCACATATTATCTATGCAACTTCATTTGGCCTCATCGTAGCCGTACATTCATGTTCGCTCGATTGTAAGTACTATTCAATTCATCGGTATTGATTGAAACTGATACTCAAATTTGCCAAGGAACAATCACAGTCAACAACATATAAAAGGTGGCAAAAATGTGCGAAAAATTCAAAAATATTTGGAAGGGTCAAAATCATTTTGCAATTTAAAATAAAAGGAGCTGCAAGTTAAAACATCCACAAAAAAGCAGTATTAGCACAATTTTAAAATAGAACGGCCCAAATATATACACAAAACACGAACAAAAGTAGCACACAAAAGGTGTGGGCCTCACCCCACCACAAACAAAAGAAATTTGTCCTCAAATGCAAATAACGATGAATTCGAAAGGTAAAATGAAGAAAGATAGGGAGGGATGTAAAGAGGAGATCTTGTCTAAGTAGTCGCTCCATCTGTCTGGACATCAATGCTCGGAGTGACCTTAGAAGGACCAGCTTCACTGGATCGAGCAGCAAGAGCCTTTTCTAAGGAAGCCTGCACAACAACATCTATCATGATTTCTTCAGTCTCAGCTATGTCGTTCGCTGCAGCTTCCTCAAAAATCTCTTCGTCAGTCTTTACATCTGATTTAGGATCAGTTGTATGCTCAATTCCATCCCCATGTCCTGTGGTGGTCTGAGGCATTTCGGGCACATTTGGAATTTCCACTGTTCCAAAGATCATGGACATATCGGTGGACTTTAGGTAGTCCACATCTTTCCTCATCTCTGCAATGACGGCCTTTAAGGCTGTCACCTCCTCTGTGGCTCCTTGGTCACGCTCACACATTGCTATCTTGGCCGCTATTACATCAATAGTAGTGCTCAGTGGTCTCACAGCATCATCGAGGACAACTTGAATCATGTATGGAATAGAGCTTTCTTTGTTGGTAGCCCGACAATCAGCAGATTGGGCAAGCTGTCCCATCCGAATCAAGGATTCCTGAGTGATTGGCTCACAGGAGGCAACAACAACAGTAGGTCTGGGTGGTAACGCAGCAGCAGAGGGACCTGGAGGGTTAGTAGAAGTGGTAATGGCGTCAGATATACCTGAAGGCCCAGGGGCCGGAGTAGGCAAAGACTCTGCAGGTATAGATCCAGTGGCCATAACTTCCTTCTACTTTTTTCTCGCTTGGTCCTTAAGATATTTGGCTTCGATCTTTCGGATATCGGTGGAGGCGGTGGCAATCAATTTCACATCCTTCTTTACATCTCTAGGCACCCAAGCTCTTTTGCACAATGTAGTGATTAATACCGGGAAAGGGAGAGATGCCTGGTTCTGCTTTGCACACATATGGATCTCAGAAGCAATGATCATCCCTAGATTTATCCTGGTTTTCTCTATGATGCATCCAAGACAAGCTACCTTAGCAAGGCGAATGATTGATTCATTTTGTGATGGCATAATTATGTTGCTGATGAACCCGAACCAGTATCTTGCAGCTACATTCAGATCTTTCTTTGTAATCGAAACTCCTTCTGCTAACCATTTCGGAGCATTATCATCTGAGATTAGCGGGGCTAACCACTTTTTTATCTCATCCAGCTTCTCCTTTTTATCAAGTGCTGGCAGCGATCATTAATCTTATTGGACATACCCAAGGCTGTGTTGATAGCCTCACTGTCACAAGTTACATTCCTTCCTCTAACAATCACGTAGTCAATTGCTTTGAAAGACGATACTGCATATTCCATTGAGGTACCAATGTACTGTATGCATTGTAAAATTCTATGACCCAACTTGGTATGTAAGAGTCACGGGGTTTTGTGAAGATTTGAAATTTGTGATATTTCAAGCACTCTATTATCTCAGGATACCTATCGATCACCCCATCTATAGACATCCGTTTTCCCTCAATGATCGTTTTCAGCCCCTCATACATTAGTCTATTCATTGATTTAGGTGGGGGGCCTTATACTGGAGGTGCCAGTACTATTGCATGCTCTGGAACTAGAGGAGTCAGAGTGGTAGATCGAGGATTTTTTATTCGAGATGGGTCGTTCAGCTGTTTGGATCGTAACTCATTCCTCTGTGCCTTCATCTGTTCATCTTCATCAGAAACCATACTCTCACTGTCATATGTTGTTGGGTAGTTGGTGTAAAAACTAGTACTGTCAAAACTTGCATCTGATAGCTCAATGGTTTTGTCCTTGCCCTTGCCTTTCCCACCAGTTGTGGAAATTTTAGTGGCCTTGTTCGTGGATAAAGTTGCATCCTCATTGATTGTGATCCCTTTTTCTTTGCCTCGGGGTAGTGTGTTGCTACCTGTTTTATTAGGTTTAGTCATATCTGCAAAAAAAAAAGGGAAAAGTTAGGGGAAAAAGCAAAAAGAAGCACATGCAATCTACTGTAGGAAGACTCGCCAAGTGGATCGGTGAGTCGCCGATCCTCTTTGGCGAGCTAACTTGGGCTCGCCGAAAGGATTGGCTTCAAATTATAGCAAGTTGGTGATGGGAAGGTCCTTTCGGTGAATCTTTGACTACTTTCGATGAGCATGGGTTTGTCTGCCGAAATTTACAGTGCATTAGGGGGTCAGAATAGCATACAAAGGGCGATCAAGAGTACTTTCGATGAGTGATCAAGTGCTTTCGGCGACCCATTACTTCTCGCCGAAAAATACAGACTCAGACATCCAATTTTCCCTGATATTAAGGGCGAGATGGAGACATTGGGCGAACCGTTGAACGATTCAGCGAGCTCGACCCAGCTCGCCCAATGGCCCAACGTGCTTATTTTCGATCCACCTTTTCGAATTCAGTCCCGCAAACCCTGAAAACAAAATCAAAGCATGCACTAACGAAATTCAAGCAAGACCCAAACTACCCATTTCCCTAGGATACTAAGATTTCTCCTGGATTTGCCTAATTTGGCAGTTTGACGAAATTTGTTCTTAAGAGTGGTGTCACCTGCTCTATCGTTGTGCAAAATTTCGACATTTAGCACAAACGCGGGCTACTCAGACTTTACCCAGTCAATCTAACAACACACAATCATAACCCAATTCATTAAAAAGCATAAAAATTACGGGCATTTGATAATCAAATAATACGGGCAAGATTTTCAAATTAAAATAGGCATTTAATCATTCTAATCATATCACAGATACCCAACACACATCAATAAGATATGATCATTGCAAAAGAGTACAAACTATTCGAAAGTAAACTCGGGGTTTTGAGAACTAACCTTTTGTGCCGATTAAATTGAGAGTGAAAAGCTAGGCAGCAACGACATCCAACTACGAGCACAAATCAACCAACCAAAATACTAGTGGAATATAAGAATATTGGAAATACTACCTTGGTGTGAGTTTGTGAAGATTAAAAGCGAGGGAAAGTGAAGGATTTCAAATTCTAGGACTTTTGGCAATTATAAACCGTCCAGTTCGTGCCCATTCAGTGACATTAGTCGCACTCACCGATCCAGTCGGCAAAATGTCGAATAGGCCTTTACCTCGCCGAGTTTTACTGGACCTTCAGTCAAAGTGAAGGTCCAAATCGATGGTTTTCATCGGGATCGCCAACCTGTTCGGCGATTCGCTGAATGGAACTATTAGCTCGCCAAACGCAGTTTCCAGACACTCTCCACACTTTAACCTGTACATTCAACACATCGTTTTTTCTAAAACCACAATAAAGCAATAAAGGGTTTTGGGTTGCTTCCCAAAAAGCGTCTTAGTTAATGTTGTGGCACGACACATGTTAACACCTAAACTTCAATTTCGAGGTTAGCCAAAACATCACTTAGCAACCCCCTGCTTTGTGGCAGATGGAGATGGGGCATCACATGACCTGTAAGGTTCTCGAGTAGCTGAATGGATCTGGAATGAGAACCAATCATCTGCTTATCACTTCGATACTCTCATGCATCTCTTCCAATACCCTATCATGCTCACTTACCTTGTTGAAAATGATTGAGAGCATACCTTCGACACATTTACCCTCATTGTCCTTGAGCTTTCCTCGCTCTTGAGGGGGGACGTATATCTCTTTCATTTTGCATTGGACGTCAATCTCCACTATCTTTTTGGCCAACTCATCTATTTGAGTCATCAGCGCGGCCAACATGAAGTCCTTCTCTACTTCTTGGTTTGATTCAACCATGAAATCAAGCAGGTGGGCTGCTATTGTATAGGGCTAATGTGTAATACCACCCGGAATGAGTCGGTCAGCCAATGCTTTGTTTCCGGGACCAAGACTTCTGTAGAAATAGTCCAGGAGGACTATATCGGGAATTTCATGAGTAGGGCATCGAATCAGAAGTGATTTAAATCTTTCCCATTCTTTATGAATCCGTTCACCTTCTAATTGTTTGAAGGTTATAATGCGATCCCTGAACATCATTAATTCTAATGGAGGAAACTCCATTTGCTCACGAGTGCTCCTTGACAAACTCACCTTCTTTGTTTCAAATCTCAAACAAACCAAATACAAAACTAAAAATTAAGTAAGTGATCTATAACTAAAAAGAACAAAAATTCTACTAATCTAAGAATTCTCAAATAACACCAATCCCCGACAGCAGCGCCATTTTGATGTTTATGTAATCAAGACACAACTTCCGATGCAAGTTTCTACGATCGTACAATAGTTTAGTAACCCAACCAAGGGTTGGGATCATTCCCAAGAGAGTGATTTTGAGAATTAATAGAAAAATAAAATTTTGTTCTAACTAGTCGTAGCTTAAGGCATTAACGATTTAAAACATTGTAAATTAAAGGGGGACACAAGAGTGTCAATTAACAATGGGGGGTTTTTGTCACTACTAAGTAAAAATAGCAAAATAAACAAGGGTTTCTAAGTAATGAGAGGGCATTCTTGGGATGTGACGAGAATATGGGTTAAGCTAGATTATTGGGTACATGCTTTCGATAGAAGATTCATAGAATAATTGTGACTAGGCTAGACTTTAAGGGGGATAAGCTCTATCTCAAGCAACTTACCCTGTTTCAAATGCATTCCTCTCAGACATCCACTTGCCGCATGAAGACCAGCCTACACCTTAACCCACTCACTCTCTCTCGCTGAGTGTGTGGACTTAGGACTAGGGTTCACTCTCTCGAGCTGAAACTCATGTCGACCCACTCACACTGGCCATCAATCTAGTGGTCTTAGTTTTACGACCTCTCTCTCGATCAAGCCAAAAACACATAAATAAACTTGTATTTGCAACTACAAATTCATTAAATTCATCCATAACCACTAAATGAAATCACATTTAAACTACGAATAGACTATCAGCAAGCAAGACTCAACAATTATCTTAACCCGTATTCGCTAAATCACACCCCAAGAATTGGGTTTTTAGCCATACATGTATAAGAGAGAGAAATTTTTACCAAATTGAGCTTGCATTCAACTGGGTATGAAGATTTAAGTCTTGATACAGGCCAAAATTGAAGAATCCAAGAGACCTAAATCCAAATCTTGTAGATGAAACCATTTGGAACTTCAAGTCTTCAAAACCCTCTCAAACTTAAAGCAAAAATATCAAAAAGTACTGTTCTATATGAAAATTATAATAATTGTTCGACCCTTAAAACTACAACTCTAACTAGTATTTACAGTTTTCACAGATTTGTGCTGCAGTGGATCATTCTGCGTCGTTAGTCGAAATCTTCGATCAACTCGACGATTCACCCTTTGGTGTAATTCATCTCCATCTTGCACCAGCCTTCAGCATCGTTGTACTCTAGGTCATTGGGCGACATGGTATTGCTTAGCTGAACTTCTCAGTGATGCGCCGACTGCTCCCTTTTTGCGCTGACTTGATCCTTTCGTTCAAGGTTCAGTACACTGGAACAAAATGCGAAGTAAGACCCTTTGGCGACTCACCAAGTGGACTCGACGATCTTCAGGCCTTCATTTCTTCGTTCTTTTTAGCTTTATCATTCCTTTTTATGACGTAATGTCCATGCTTTCCTTCAAGTTTCAAATACCTGAATATTAAGGGTTTTCATTAGATATTGAGATAAAATAAGCATTTGAGGACACAATTTCTATTAAAATATAGTCCTAAATGAGTCCAATTTGTGGACTCATCACTCATGAACTATGTCTATCCATCTATGAAGCCTCTAATACTATGAGGGATGTCGGGAAAAGACCCCCGATCATTCTAACATCTGAAATAACTAAAACATAACAAAAGGAATCCATTAGAAGCAAGGAGGGTCACCAAACAACTCTGGAGCTCAACTGGATCAACAAAGCGTTGGATGGTGATCTTGGTTACCTGTATCTGCATCATTAAAGATGTAGGTCAAATGGTGTCCGTACATGGTATGTACGAGTATGTGAGGGGAAATCAAAACAAGACATAAACTTGAACTGGAACTAAAAGAAACACTTACCTCATCTCAACTCAGAGATACTCAACTCAAGGATACTCAACTCATTTCAATATAAAGCATTAGTAAAGAATGCATTATAAAGAAAGGCTTTTAAAATAGTAGATAACAACTTCATGTACTTAAAATTACAATATACTCAATATGTATGAAAGAATACAAAATAAACTCTGTGGGAGATTCTCTAACCGACAACCATCACTATGAGCTTTATGATGATACAACGTCTAGACTATGCTGCCAGAATTGTCCTATACTTAACCGGGGTATAGAACCTACTAATAAGTGGATCCCCTAGTCTATGCTAAAAGGCATTAAGGAATCATCTAAAAAGTATCACCCTTTCTACCTACGTTTGCTACATGGTTTATGAGGACTTTGAGTTATCTGAAGTCGTCCCTATATCGGTGCTCAATACCACTCCAAAATATAACAAGCTCATATGTTTAAAAACATAACTCTTTTTGTGGTTTGAGAATATTACTAAAAAATCTTTTCTCTTAAAAGAGATAGTACTAAAACTGCTCATGAAAACTGTTTTGGAAATCGGTGTTTCCTCTCATCTTAAATGTGAAAACATTTACTCTTGGGAATACTTAGTTCTCATATATCATTTTAAAGAAAATGAACTCAACTCTACTCTTCCTCAACTCTGTGCTCAAGTCATTTAAAACAACTTTGAAAGCAATTTGTAAAAGACTTCTTAAAATGACTAGAAGAACTCTCAAAACTAGACTCTTAACTCTACCTTGAATTTAAATTATAAATTCAAGGTTATGGTTCATGCTTGAATGATTTATAGATTTTTAGAAGTATTTTAGAGTGTTTAGAATCGAAGGGAAGTAAAGGGACCCTTTGAAAGAACACAGACGAACTAAATGACGAAGAAAGGGTGGGGCAAGCGACCCTGGCGCACTAGTGGCGCCAGACCTTGAACTACAGAGTGGAGGTTGGGGCGTAGTGGCTGGCATAGGGCGCCATGCTCCTTCCTACATACACTCTTCTTTGGTGCAAAGGTGGGGCAGCGCGCCACTCCCTCCCAAATTCATCAGACGATTTTCTTACTCGTTTTTTTACCCTAATTCGCCTAGAATCGAAGGGTTTCTTCCCCAATCATTTAGATTCAAATACCCAAACAATGTACACAAGAATATACTCGAAAATAACTTTTAAACTTCATATGATTATCTCAAGAGCTTATCAAACCCATCTTAATTCAAGAACTGAAACAATACTTCAAGAAACTAATCAAGAACTCAAACTCTTCAACTTCAAGAATGAAATTTTGCTGAAAATAATATGATTGGCATGTTGGTGAAAGAACCCAACACTATCAGAAATCACACACCTCTTAGGATAAAACCCTTGGAGAAATCCGCAACAAAAACCTCAAGAACTTGACTAGCGCTTGACTTTTCTCCTTTTCTCCTCTATTTTAACTTCTCTCAAAATCCTAGTGTAAATTATGATTTGTCAAGCTGAACCAATGCAGTTTGCACCCCTAAATATTACCAAATTTCATTTTAAGTTGATTGGGTAAGGAAAGACCAAAATACCCCTCTTAAATCTAGGTAACTTTCCTTAAATAGAAAGCCCGACTTCAAACAGTCATATCTCCCTCATACGAGTTCAAAAATTAGCAAACTTGGTGGCGTTGGAAAGAGGATTCCAAGAAATTTTGTTTGATATCTTTTGGGTCACCTAACCCATCCTTTAGTGAAAGTTATGGTCGTTTGAAGTTGACCCAAAACTCATAACCTAAGCATAACTTACAAAATTTCAGATTTTTCTATTTCCAATTTAGTTATTCCCCTTTTTAGCTCTTTCCGAGGTGTTACAATATCTCCCCCTTAGGAACATTCATCCTCGTATGAGATTAATCTTAGAAGAAATGAGGGTGGAAACATCAACACCAAACTCAAACACTAAATATGCAAAGTAACAAAACATTTCAACTAAAATAAATGCCAAGAAAAGGGTTAGTACCTTAATTTGGAATTTCTCTGGACTCAAAGAGATATGGGTATCTCTTCTTCATATCCTTCTCAACCTCCCAAGTAGCTTCCTCAACAAACTGATTCCTCCACAGAACCTTGACTGATGCTACCTCATTGGTGCTTAACTTGCGAACCTGTCGATCAAGAATTTGAATGGGAATCTCCTCATAAGATAAACTATCCTTAATACCAATATCTTTAGTAGGTATGATAAGTGAAGGATCACCCAAACACTTCTTCAACATTGAAATGTGAAATACCGGATGGACTACTAACTCTGATGGTTGCTCCAACTCATAAGCTATATTACCAATCCTCTTGGATATCCTGTAAGGCCCAATATACCGAGGACTAAGCTTTCCCTTCTTATCAAATTGCATAACACCCTTCATGGGTGAAACCTTCAAATATACTCAATCATCTACTTCAAACTCTAAGTCTCTTCTCCTAACATCTGCATAGGATTTTTGACGACTCTGCGCTGTTTTCAACCCTTCTTGAATAGTCTTCACTTTCTCCATAGCTTGATGAACCAAGTATGGTCCTATCAATCCAGCTTCACCAACCTCAAACCATCCAATATGAGATCTACATCTTCTCCCATAAAGAGCCTTATAAGGATCCATTTGGATGCTAGAATGATAACTATTGTTGTAAACAAATTGTATGAGAGGTAGGTGATCATCCCACTTACCGTTGAAATCAATCACACAAGCCTTCAACATATCTTCTAAAGTTTGAATAGTGCGCTCTTCTTGAACATCAGTCTGACGATGAAAAACAGTACTTAAATTCACCTTCGAACCCAAACCTTTCTGGAGTGACTTCTAACACTGTGCAGTAAATTGCGCACCTCTATCTAAAATAATGGATACCAAAACTCCATGATGTCTGACTATCTCTTGAATAAATAACTTAGCATAGTCCTCTGCTGAAAAGGTAGTCTTTATAGATAAGAAATGGGCTGATTTAGTCATTCGATCTACAATCACCCAAATCAAATCATGCTGCCTGCGAGACCGTGGTAAACATGTAATAAAGTCCATATTGATCATCTCCAACTTCCATTCTTGAAGGTCTATTTTCTGAGCCATACCACCGGGCCTCTGGTGTTCTACGTTGACTTGTTGGCAATTCGGGAACTTAGCAATGAACTTTGCAATACCCTTCTTCATACTATTCCACCAATAGACTTCTCTCAAGTCACGATACATCTTTGTGGAACCCGGATGGATTTAATATCTGGAGCTATGAGCTTCCTCCATGATCCTCTCTTGAAGTTCAACCACTTTGGATACACACAATCTACCTTGATACCTCAATACACCATCTCCCCCTTGTTCAAAAGCCATCACTTTCTGCTTATGAACATTTTCCTTTAATTCAAGCAAAATAGGTTCTTGGTCTTGTTTCTCTTTCACTTCAGACACTAATGGTGATTCTGCCTCATTCATCACCACTACTCCTCCTTTGTTGGAATCCATTAATAGGACTCCTAATTGTGCAAGTTTTTGCACATCTTTCACTAACTCTTTCTTGCCTTCCTCAACATGTGTGCTAATACCCATAGACAATCTGTTAAGGCATCATCAACAACATTAGCCTTACCTGGGTGATAGAGAATACTCATATCATAATCCTTGAGTCACTCCAACCACCTCCATTGTTTGAGATTAAGCTCCTTCTCACTGAACACATATTGAAGACTTTTGTAATCAGTGAACACATCTACATGAACACCATAAATATAGTGACGCCATATTTTCTAAGCGAAAACTACATCCGCCAACTCTAAAGCATGGGTTGGGTAATTCCTCTCATGAATCTTAAGATGTTTGGAGGCATAAGCTATACCTTGCAATTCTACATCAATACACAACCCAGTCCAACTTTGGACGCATCACATTATACCACAAAACCTTGCGTACCTTCGGTTAAGATCAACACTGAGGAGTAGGCAATCTAGTTTTCAATTCCTGAAAGCTTTTCTCACAAGCTTCTGACCACTGAAACTTAACTATTTTCTGAGTCAACTTAGTCAATTGGGATGAAATAGATGAAAACCCCTCGACAAACATTCTATAATAGCCAGCTAATCCCAAGAAACTCCTAATATCAGTTGGAGATGTGGGTCTAGGCCAGTTCTACACTGCCTCAATCTTTTGAGTATCAACTCGAATCTCTTCACCAGAAAAATGTGGCCTAAGAATGCCACAGACTCAAGCCAAAATTCACACTTGGAAAATTTAGCATACAACTCTCTATCCTTGAGAGTTTGAAGAACAACTATGAGATGACTAACATGATCTTCTTCATTCCTCGACTAGATTAGAATTCCATCAATGAATATGATAACAAGAATATCTAGATAAGGCTTGAATACTCTATTCATAAGATCCATGAATGTTGAAGGAGAATTAGTTAGGCCAAAGGACATAACCAGAAACTCATAATGACCATAACAGGAACTGAATTCTCTCTTAGGGACATCACTTTCCCTTACTCTCAACTGATGATAACAAACTCTGAGGTCTATCTTAGAAAAACAAGTGGCCCCTAAAGTTGATCGAAGAGATCATCGATTCTAGAAAGAGGATACATATTCTTGATAGTAACCTTGTTCAATCAACTACTCTTCTAACTCATTTAACTCATCTGGAGCCATTGTATATGGTGGAATAGAGATAGGATGAGTATCCAGAAGAATATCTATGCCGAAGTCTATTTCTCTCTTAGAAGGGTTCCAGGAAGATCAACGGGAAACTCACTCACTACTGGAACTGACTGATGATGTGGTGTCTCAACACTAGAGTTATTAACTCGGACTAACTGATACATGCTCCCCTTGGAAACTAACTTTCTCGCCTTAAGTTACGAAATAAAATGACCCTTAGGCACTGCTTAACTGCTCTTTCATTATAAAACAGGCTCATTAGGTAACTGGAACTTAACTACTCAAGTTCTACAATCAACTAAGGCATAACAAGAATTAAGCCAGTCCATACCTCAATTAGAATAACATCAAAATATACCATGTATAACTCAACTAAGTCATCCATAGTGTCCTTGTGATTGACAGAAATGGTACAACCACGTTAAACTCTCTCAGCTAGAATAGACTCACCAATAGGTGTAGAAACACTAAAGGTCTCAAGAAGTTGCTCAAGAAGAATATCAAAATTCATGGCAATATAAGTAGTCACAAAACATAGACTCAATCTAGTTAAAAATAAACATCAAAAGAAAAGACTTTGATCATACCAGTGACAACACCTGGCGAATTCTCTTGCCCTTGTGGACTAGTGATAGCATACAGACGGTTTGCTCCTTCGCCTCTCCCTGAAGTAGATCCTCTAGGTGCTGCTCTGTTTGGTTGAGCCACTAAAGAAGATTGGGTTCTATTGCCCCCATTACCACCACCCTTCCTGTTCTTAGGGAACTCTTTCATGAACTGGCCATTTTGACCACAGGTGCACTAGTAGATGATGAAGCATGTCCCTTTTGATTTTGTTTGAATGATGACCAGTTTGCATTAGTCTTTTGTTGTTCAGACTCATTTCCTGCACTCTTAGCTCTCTTTTTCGGAACACTTCTCTATCTCTCAGCTTATCTTTCTCAACCTGATACACATGAATCATCAGCCTTTCTATGTCCATATCTCCTATTACCATAGCTGACTTTCCCTCCATACTTGACAGGCGAGACAACCCAGCAACAAACAGACTCATCATGCTCCTCATGTCACGAACCATCTTCGGGGCATAACAGGAAAGTTGGGTGAACTTAAGACTGTACTCATGTACGCTCATATATTCCTGCTTAAGAGTAAGGAATTCATTTACTTTTGACTCTCTTAGCTCAAGTGGAGAGAAATTCCCCATGAAGGCCTTCTCAAATACATCCTAACTGACAATTGGTGCACCCTCACCTCTATTCTCCTTCCATTGGTCAAACCAGATTCTAGCGATACCCTTCAATTGGTATGCAACTAGTTCCACTCGCTCAACATCACCAACATGCATAATCTCAAAAACCTTCTATAGTTCCTCCATAAAGTTCTCTAGATCCTCAGTGATAATTTGTCGGGACAAGACCCCCGATCATCCCAAAAATTGAAATAACTGAAACATAACAAAAGCGATCCTCCATAAGCTAGGAGACTAACCAAACAACTCTAGAGCTCAACTAGATCAACGAAGCGCTATATACTGATCTTGGTTACCTATATCTATATCATAAAAGATACAGGCCAAACGGCGTCAGTACATGGAATGTACGAGCATATGATGCGAAATCTAAGACATAAGCTTGAACTGGAATTGAAAGAAACACTTACCTCGTCTCAACTAAACTTAGGGATGCTCAACTCATTTCAATATAAAGAATTAGTAAAGAATGCATTATAAACAAATGCTTTTAAAACAGTAGATAACAACTTCATATATTTTTAAAAAACAATATACTCAATCTATATGCAAGAATACAAAATAAACTTTGTGGGAGATTCTTTAACTGACAACCATCACTATGAGCTATGTGATGATACAACGTCTAGCCCACGCTACCAGAACATTCCTATACTTTGTCGGGATATAGAACCTACTACTAAGTGGATCCAATATTATATGCTAAAAGGCATTTAGGAATCATCTAAAAAGTATTACCCTTTTTACCCACGTTGGCTACATGGTTTATACATACTTTCAGTTATCTGGACTCGTCTCCATATCGGTGATCAATACTACTCCCAAAATATAACTAGCTCATATGTTTAAAAGCATAACTCTTTCTGTGGTTTGAGATTATTACTCAAAAATCTTTTTCTTAAACAAGATGGTACTAAATTTTCTCATGAAAACTCCTTGGGAAATCGGTGTTCTCTCTCATCTTATATGTGAAACCATTTACTCTTGGGAATACTTAGTTCCCATATATCATTTTAAAGAAAATGAACTCAACTCTAATCTTCCTCAACTCTATGCTCAAGTCATATAATTTTTTTTTTAAAACAATTTGTAAAAGACTTCTTAAAATGACTTGAAGAACTCTCAAGACTTGACTCTTAGGTCTACCTTGAATTTTAATTATTGATTCAAGGTTATGGTTAATATTTGAATAATTTAGAATTGTTTAGACGAAGTTTAGAATCAAACCCGGGGGTGTCAAACCCCAACCTGCAGACACTATTCTTGGGCTCAATGGTGGGGCGGTGTGCCACACCCTGCCGAGATTGATCCGACGATATTCTTACTCATTTTTGGACCCTTATTCACCTAGAATCGAATGGTTTCTTCCCGAATCAGTTAGATTCAAATACCCAACCAAAGTACACAAGAATCTACTCGAAAACAACTCTTAAACATCCTATGATTATCTCGAGAACTCATCTAACCCATCCTAATTCAAGAATGAAAACAATACTTCAAGAAACTAATCAAGAACTCAAAGTCTTAAACTTCAAGAACAAAATTTTGATGAAAATAACATGATTGGCATGTGAGTGAATGAACCCAACACTATGAGAACTCACATACCTCTTAGGCATCAAGCCCTTGGTGAAATCCGCAACAAAAACCTCAAGAACTTGACGAACGCTTGACTTTTCTCCTTTTCTCCTATTCTTGAAGATCTCTCAAAACCCTAGCGTAAATTAGAATTTGTAAAACTGAAGCAATTCAGTTTAGACCCCTAAATATTACCAAAATTCATTTTAAGTTGATTGGGTAAGGAAAAGACCAAAATACCCCTCTTAAATCTAGGTAACTTTCTTTAAATAAATAGCTCGACTTCAAACAATCATATCTCCCTCATACGAGCTCAAAAATTAGCCAAATCAATGGCGTTGGAAAAAGGATTCAAAGACCTTTCATTTGATATCTTATTGGTCACCTAACTCATCATGTACCGAAATTTTTGGTCATTTATTGTTGACCCAAAACTCATAACCTAAGCATAACCTGCAAAATTTCAGATTTTGCTATTTCCAATTTAGTTCTTTCTATTTTTAGCTCTTTCAAATACCGAGGTGTTACATTTAATCTCTAGTTTTGATAATCATTATTGACTCTCCCTATGTGAGTAATATATGATTGGATCAATGGATTTAGGGATAACGATATTCACTCGGTTTAAATTAATTGTATACTCTCCATCTGAGTTAGCTCATGTTCTTAATTTACTAGAGTGAATATCTGATACCATATATGTATATTGCATGAGTTGTTATTTTTCTTCAAAATTTGTTGTTCAAGATGCATTAATATCTATATGTATGTTTTGATTTTAATATTTAATGCATAACTATGCTAATTTTTGGAAAATATTACTCAGATATTGTAAATAAATTTTAGAATTTTGTTCTTTGTTCTTCATTCATGTATCTATTTCACAAAAGATAATATGAAATAATAATTACTGATTGAAAACTTATGAATTCTATTTTGTCCAAACAAAGTTTTAAACCAAATTGATCATAGTTTTAGAATTCAAAAATATGGACTCTGATTGGTCTGAATTTTGGTAGATTAATAAGAATGACCTAGTAAGAAATATATTTTTTAATCATTATATGAGTTTTTGGTCATATTTGGTTATAGGGGTCCCTCCCTAGATTATCAAGACTAAATAGTAGTGAAGTATTAGTTTCATGTGTTGGCTTAGACCTTCCTCCATACCAGATGAAATTTATACAAGTCAATGTGTATTTAATTGCTAGTTTTGATAATGTGTATTAACTCTCCTAAACTGAGTAATATATGATTGTATCAATGTAACTAGGGAGATTTTCACTTGACTTAAACTAACAGTAGACTCTCTATCTAAGTTAGATCTGTATAAGTTTATGGAGTAAAAATTGGTCATTGTACATGTCTATTGCATGAGTTGTTCTCCAATCCCATCGATTGACTATTCGAGATGCATGGATATGTATGTATAAATGAGCCCTAAATTTTGTTATTTAGGATGATTCGACATATTTTGATCTATTTAATGTATTATATCTCAAATTCTTAATAGACTTTACGGACTCACTTAGTACTACTCAAGTATTTTCTTCGATATATAAAAGATATTAATTAAAAAAATGCATTGTATATGTTCATGTTAGAAGAAATTACTTTCCATTTCTAGCTAAATAAGAAATGGATACTTAATGTATTTTTTTTGTAACTCTTCTTTAATTGGGTTTGATAAATATGTTATCTCTTATGGTATATTGATGTATGAATTATTTATAAGTATTATCTCTCATGAATTGAACTGTATTAATCGGTTTCATAAGAAAAAATATGTTTTAAATTCAATGAAACTTATTTATACATTAGCGTCTATGTCATTAATTCTGGATAGAACTTTAAGGTTGGTTAAAGAATGGACATAACGCTTCATTGAAAGTGAAGTCAGTACCAACATGTGAGTCATGTTTAGAAAGAAAAATGACTAAGAAACCTTTCCTTTTAAAAAAGAAAATAAAGGTAGTGATAAGTTAGAAGCAATCTATTATGATTTGTGCGGTAAATGATCATTCAGGCAAGAGGTGAATTTGAGTATTATGAGAATTTCACAAAGTTACTAATGATATAATTATATATTTTTGATGTTTTGTAAGTCTGAATGTCTTGATAAACTCAAAGGATTTTAAGACAAATGAAAATAGTATCATGTAAAATATATAAAGTCCATGCAATCTTATTGCAGTGTGTATAGCTATATGCATAGCTGATGAGTCACTTATCTGATAGAATAATTGCATTTCATTTGTCTACATCAGACACTCTATAATAGATTGGTGTAAAAGAGAAAGAAATAGACTCTTATGTAGATGATAATATTAATGATTGCCTTATTTATTGTTGTTTTGATTCTTTTAGGATATGTTCTAAGAACTACATATCATAGAATTCAATTCCTTTCAAATCAGCATTAAAATGTGTGTGTTGATTGGACATCCAACAAGAATGAAATAAGGCTTATTTTATTGTCCTAAATAAAATAAGGAATTGTTAAGACAACTGTCAAATTTCTAGAAAAGGACTATTCAGTAATCGATGTTCCTAGAAGTAAACTAGTTTTACAGGAATTGAACAAAGAAATAACAAATGAGTCAATTGTAAATTTAGACGCTCAAAAAAATATAATCGGTATGTCAGAGTTGACGTTCCATTGCATTTCAGTAGTGGGAGAAACGTTATAAGACATAAGAAAACTACTACCTCAAGTAGTGAGAGTGATGTTCGGCAAATTAAAGAACACCGCATGAAAAAAGTTGTTAATATTTCAATACCGAGAGGTTTTGAAGAAAATATGATGACTCAAGAACATGAAAGTGTGACTATTGTAGTAGTACTTAGTCGTAGTGGAACAATCATAACGAAGATTGATTGGTTTTGTATGTTTAAGAGGACTTTCATGATAGAATTCCTGAAGTAAACTTTGAAGGGTTTCATCATAGGGCCTCTGAAGATCTAATGCAAAATCGATAAGTTACGATTAAGCACTACTAGACGAAGTTGCATAAGAAAACAACTTGGTAAGATTCTTTTGATAAGTAATATAATAGAAATATCTATTAAAGTTTTAAATGTGTTGTTAACAGCCTAAGTGGGAGATTGTTAGGGTATCTACTATTAATCATCTGTTTAGAAATAGTATTCTAATAATTTGCAAGATTAAATATCTTAGTGAGAGATTGTTAGGGTGTATACTATTAAGCATACATTTCGATATAGTACATTATAACAATCGTGATGGTTAAAACTCTTAGTGGGAGATTGTTGAGATATATACTATTAACCATATGTTTAGATATAATATTTATTGTAGAATAATTATTTATTAATTTTTAATAGATCATATATTCGTTTATGGTGTCTATTTACTTATATAGTAGTTGATTTAGTATATAGAGTTTTGATTATACATAGAGGATTAAATCATCGGTTCTTATAAGTATAAAATTGTTTTATTCACAATCTAAGATGGGAAGTGGACATTCCATCAGTACGATTGTAGCACAAGATTCTATGTAATTTATCTTGATTATGGGAATGGTATAGTTCCAACTTCTTGTGCTGGTGCATTTTGTTTGTATTGAATGAGAACAAGTAGCGTTAGTTGTTTTAGACTGGCTGACAAAAGTATATTCTCTAAACTATTAAATGTACTTTTATTCTTAATCATGATATAACTATTATAATCTGTATATGTTAATTACCATTTTTATTTATTAAAAAGTGAGATTCTAAGATGATTCAATATACCTGGTAGATTGGATGATGATAATATATATTGGTGAAATAATAAGTTAGTTGCGGAATCCATGTCTCGATATAGATATTGATGATATGCCTTTTTGAGAAGCTTATAAGTTTTCATCGTGTCAAACCTTGCAAGTGGATTTATGAATCCGACACATGAAATACGCTAAGCAGTGCTCTAAAGGTAATTGATCATTGAATTGAATTCGTCAGTAATTTAATTTATCGATTAATATTTATAATCTTAACATGGGAAATTACATATGTGTTTAATGGGGAGTTTTGAAACATAAATAGAGGAGCGCAATTATGAATTTCTAGTGGAATGATTTGTAATTTATTCTGGTAAGAATAATTCCAATTAATTATTTGTCATTATTTTCATAATAGGAAGCCTCAATATTTAATTTTGTAGTCCCTGCCGTCCCCATATTTAACTAGAACTCAGAATCTATTCTAAAGGGAAAAGGGAGAAGTATGTGTCTTTCTCTATTTTAAGGAAAGGGGGAAATATGTGTCTTTCTCTATTCTAAGGAAAGGGAGATGTACATGTCTTTTTCTATTCTAAGGAAATACATGGTGTTCCCTCTTCCACTTTGACTAGGAAGAAATCTCTATAAATAGAGTTTCTTCTAACCCTTTAAAGGAATAAGTTTTCTATACGATACTTGCCCACACAGGTATCGGAAGTGAACTTGGGATCACTGTAGAAGACTGTAGAATTGTCGTCCACTTTGTGAACTAGCTTGTGGATTTGCTTGAAGGTTCTAGCTTGTGGATTCACTTGAAGGTATCTGTTCATGCTTCAAGAGGTAATTTTTTAATTAAATTTCAGAAAGTTTATGTGATCTAGAATGATTCTATATGTTCTAGCATAATCTATGTGTTGTCTATTATTCATGTAAGCAGTATGATTCTGGTATACTTTCGTTGTGCATATAGTTTTTCAACAGGTTCCCTTCATATAGCTTGATAATATAGAACACTGAAAATAACAAATAAAAATAATAGTGCTATCCATTATCCTCATATATGAACTTGTTTTTTATTTTCCTTACTTTGAAGTTCACGAATTGTTCTTTATCCATAAGGCTGAATCCTTTGGCTTGCTCGAGCAATATATGTATATTCTAATACCATTTAACCTCATATATGCTAGATAAAATTTAGTGACGGTATCTACTATCCTATTAGACTCCATGTAGCAGTGTAAAATATTTAACTCTTCAAAACAAGTTGCCAAGGTCGAGATATCCTCCACTTCATTCATCAGGTTCCAAGGAGACTTCATCTAGCCCATCTTTCTAGTTTTCAACCAATAACGAATCTACTTCCGTAATGATCTTCGAAAATCCTTGCATTTTGTACCACTCTAAAAAAATTTGGAGGGCCTTTGTCTCAGAATATTTGTTGCTTCGTCGACCAAATTTGAAGTTTCAAACAATACCTCTACATCCGCTATGCCGGGGTTTCATCTTGAACAACCATCAGTATTTAGTTTGATAATCCTTTCTTGTGGTAGCTCTCAGGAAGTTTTAATAATCTTAAGCTTAGGTTTGGCGTAACCACACTTTACTGTTAGCACTTGCAAAAGAGTTGGACTTTTCGAAAGATCTTGCATAACCAACAATGGTAGACTTCCTAACAAGTTGTTCTTGTATGGATATGGAATCCACTTTATATATTTTGATGAGTGAAACCACTTTATCCATTGCTTCTTGGATATCATCTCTCTAATATTTCAATTGAGGACTTTAATGATTGATAATTCTCTCCTGTTGAACTCTTTGGGATCTCCTTTTGAGATCTTTAGTTTAGTTGCTAGACTTGCCTTTGAAACTTCTTGGTGAAATTTTTTCTTCACTTATTCTTTCTACTTCCCCATGCATGTTTTGATTCCGCCTATCCCTTTGACCAAAAGACTGGATTAGAGTGTCTGCTATTGCATCTAAGATTGCATTAGACATATTAGACTCACTCACATCATCCTCATCATCTTGTTCAGGTGTTGCATTCTTAGTGTACATACTCAAGTGTTTAGGAATAATATTTCCACTATCTACTGAATCAGGTTCCTCTTGGGAATGAATTTCTTTTTTTTCTGCATATAGTTCTATTACTCGATTAAACTTTTTAATGTTTTTCATGTGCACCATATGTTTGGATATAGTTATGCTACATGCCTTTTGAGATTTGGACCTGACACTCTGAGTATTATGGTGTTTGGCTAGAAGTGTCTGCTCTTTTGCTTTTCTCTTGGTTTATCTACTTTGTATTGGCTCTTTTTCTGGACTTGACACTCTGAGTATGACTGTTAGATTGTAACGGGGATCCATCCTTATTATTTTAATGTAAAAGAGTTGGTTTGGTCCTTGTGGAATCAAACTCAATGGAAGATGAATTAATATTAAGATTTGTTAGGAAGAATATTAGTACAAAATAAAAGGTCAAAATAGTATCTTGATAGGTGAAATTTAGGTAAACCATAAAATAGTTTAACATGTTTAACCTTGCCATTTTGACACATAATGATGTCATGGATTACATCAATAGGAAGAATTGACTCCTATAAATAAGTAGCTCTTAATTCGTTTTCATTGACATCCTTTCACTTGTCGTCTCAGCTTCTAAGGCATTTGATGTTCTCTATTGTAGTATTTCACTTGTATTCTTTGTAGGGTGAAATAACTATTGGTGCAGTTGTTCTTTGGTGGATGTAAGATCATTTTTATCCAAACCACGTTAAATATTGTTGTTCTTTCTTGTTCTTTAATTTCATGTTTTCGCTAACAATTGGTATCAGAGCCAAGGTTCTATCAGAGTATGCTCTGTGGTTACAGCACAGTTTGAACTTCCACATCATAAAAGAATTACTTTGGTTTTTTGTAGTTCCAAATACATTGTAGTAGAACAGGCAGAACAAGTAATGATGAGTTCCATGAAGTTTGGAATTGATAGATTTAGTGGACGCAACTACTTCAATAACTGGAAGATCCAGATGATGGCGTTACTGCGGAGGGAAGGTTCAATCCATGCTATTGACGGAAAGTACCCCGATAAGATATCGGATTCCGACAAAGAAAAGATTGAAGGAGATGCATTGAGTGTAATCCAATTGTCCCTTGCACCTAACGTACTTTGTGAAGTGAGTACAAGTACCGAGAAGACGGCCAAAGAGTTATGGAAAAGGCTGGAAGGGCTTTACCAGGATCGGTCAGTGACAAAAATGATGTTTTTACAACGGCGTCTTCATACATTTAAGATGGATTTTGGTACTTTGTTGTAGGACCATCTGGATGTTTTCAATAAACTTGTGATGGACTTAGTAACTGTTGGAATTAAAAAGGACGAGGAGACGCTTGCATGCGCTTTGCTATTTTCATTGACTTCAAAATATCGTGACATTGAGAATTCAATGATGTATTGCAAACAACCTATCATTCTTGAGCAAGTGCAGCAAACACTTAACTCTTGCGATGTGTGGATGTATTTTAAAGGAGACAAAGGTGACGAAGCTAGTGGGCTCTTTGTGAGAGGTCGTACTAGACAATAGGGAAGGAGCAAATCAAAGTAGAGATCAAAGTCTTGTGTGAATATGAAGAATGCGTAATGTTGCGGCTGTCACAAGAAGGGGCACTTTGAACGAGATTGGCCTATGTGAATGTCCAAAGAAAAGGCGAGTGCACCCATTGTTGAGCAAGTACATAATTCTGATGATGATTATGTACTAACAACATCATGCAATAGTGGATTCTATGACAATGAATGGGTGTTAGACTCTGGTTCTACTCTGCATATGACATTTCAAAGAGATTGGTTCAACAACTATGAAACAAGTAGAGGAACCATATTAATGGGCAATAATGCAACTTGTAAATTAGTTAGCATTGGTTCAATACGTGTTCGCTGCCATGATGGCACCGTGAGGACTATTATAGAAGTCTGTCATGTTCCTGATCTGAAGAAAAAATTGATCTCCCTGGGTACTTTGGACAAACAAGGCTACAAGTACATGAGTGAAGGAGGAACTATGAAGGTGACTAAAGGGTTTTTAGTCATGTTGAAGGCCAAGCTGGAGGATGGCCTCTACACACTTGCGGGAAGCACCATTATTGGCTCTGTAAATGTAGCTACAGTGCAGTTATCTAATGATGACAAGGTAAAATTATGGCACATAAGACTAGGTCATATGAGCGCACGATGATTGGAGATGTTGAGCAACCTTAACCTTTTGAATGGTGAGAAGATCATCACACTTGAATTATGTGAGCAATTCATCTTAGGAAAGTAGAAAAAGGTCTGCTTTAGCACTGTCAAGCACAAGACGGGAGCGGTGATAGATTATATCCATTCAGATTTATGGGGTCCCTCAAAGCTTGCTTCGAAGGGAGGAAAGAGTTATCTTCTCACATTCATTGATGATTTTTCATGAAAGGTTTGGGTGTGTTTATTGAAGGCAAAACATAATGCTCTTGAAGCATTTAAAGAGTGGAAGATTTTGATTGAAAATCAAATGGAGAAAAAAATCAAGTATCTTCGCAAAGACAATGTCTTGGAATTTAGCAGTGAAGAGTTCAATGATTTTTCCAAAGTTCATGGGATCGCAAGACATAAGACGGTCAGACACACACCACAACTAAATGGAGTTGCCGAGAGAATTAACATAGCTCTTCTTCAGAAGGATCATTGTATGCTTTTACAAGCCAAGATGTCCAAAGTATTTTGGGCTGAAACAGTTCATACTTCTTCTCATATTGTCAATCGATCTCCAACATCAGCGATTGACTTTAAGACTCCAAATGAGGTCTGGTCAGGTGAACCATCTAACTATTCATACTTGCGAATATTTGGGTGTCCAACTTATTATCATGTTAATGAAGGAAACTTGAACCAAGGGCTAAGAAAGTCATATTCGTAGGGTATGTAGATGGAGTAACAGGGTACAAACTATGTTTTTTGTCTTTACTCAAATTTGTAGTTAGTACAGATGTTACCTTTGATGAATCCTCTATACTTCATCCTCGTAAAGTTTCTCTGGAGTTATCAAGAAAAGAGAACAACAAGCAAGTAGAGCTAGCGGTGGAGCTTACCAAGGAAAGGGATCAAAAGACTCAAGTTGATGAGTCAAAATATGCAGATCTTGAAGAAATTGCTTTCAATTAACCATACACAATTGCAAAGGGAAGGGACAAAAGGCAATTACGGAAACTAAAACATTTTATAGAGCAAGAAAATCTGATTGCATATGCGTTTGTAGCTGCAGAAGAAGAGATTAAGGATCTCGAGCCCTCCTCGTATGTTGAAGCAACTTCTTAAAAAGATGATGCACAATGGTAGTTAGCCATGATGGAAGAGATGGAGTCTCTTCAAAAAAATGAGACATGGGTTTTAGTTAAAAGGCCACAGGGGAAGAGGACAGTTGGATGCAAATGGGTCTACAGAAAGAAAGAGGGTATTCTAGAAGTGGAAAATGCTAGGTTCACGGTGCGATTGGTTGCAAAGGGTTTTAGACAGAATGAGGGAATTGACTACAATGAGATGTTCTCTCCAGTCGTGAAACATAGCTCAATTCGTGTGCTACAAGCATTGGTTACACAATTTGATTTAGAGCATCAACAACTTGATGTCAAAACTTCTTTCTTACATGGTGATCTAGAAGAGACAATCTATATGGATCAGCATGAAGGTTTCCTAGATGAAGGAAAAAAAGATCATGTATGCTAACTGAAGAATTCTCTGTATGGTTTGAAGCAATCCCCTAGACAGTGGTATAAAGGATTTGATGCATTCATGACTACACATGGATTCTCAAGGAGTGCATTTGATAGTTGTGTATATGACAAGAAGATATCTGGTAACTCTATGATTTATCTATTGTTGTATGTTGATGATATGCTTATTGCAGCTAACAACATCATAGAGATAAATATTTTGAAGAAACTGTTGAGCAAGGAATTCAACATGAAGGATTTGGTAGTTGCAAAGAAAATCCTTGGAATGGAGATTTCAAGAGAAGACGGTATTGTACATCTTTCTCAAAAGGGGTACATCGAAAAGGTTCTTGAGAGATTCAATATGCATATGAGCAAGCCTGTAAGTACACTGTTAGCTTCTCATTTCAAGCTTTTAGAGTTACAAATGCCCCAGTCTATGGATGAGGTGGAGCATATGTCAAAGGTTCCTTATGCAAGCGGAAATGGCAACATTATGTATGCTATGATGTGCACACGTCCAGATATTGCTCAGTCTGTAAGTGTGGTGAGCAGGTACATGGCAAATCCAGGAAAAAGACATCGGGAAGCTGTGAAATGGATATTGAGATATCTCAAAGGAGTTCCTGATGTTGGCTTAACCTTCCGAAAAAGTGAAGGTATTTCAATTCTGGGTTATTTAGATTCTGACTATGTAGGGTATCTTGAGAGAAGGAGGTCCACAACTGGATAACTCTTTACTCTCGTTGGTAGTGTTGTTAGTTGGAAATCGACCTTACAGTTGATTGTCACTTTGTCTACAACAGAGGAAGAATATATGACAGCAACAGAGGCAGTGAAAGAAGCTATCTAGTTGAAAGGTTTGGTTGCAAAATTGTGTTTGGTTCAGCTAGAATCAATTCTAAGATGTGATAGTCAAAGTGCTATTCATTTGATAAAAAATCAAAGATTTCATGAGCGCACCAAACACATTGTTGTCAGATTTCATTTTATTCGAGATGTAATTGAAGAGGGAGCTATCAAGGTTGAGAAGGTTATCACAGACGATAACACCGCAGACATGTTGACCAAGATAGTCCCACTTGCCAAGTTTGCACACTGCAAGGACTTGGCGGGAGTATGCATCAATTGATGTAACTTAGAGAGAACAACTTCTAGGTGGAGCTAGTATGTTTAACAAAGGTTTGATTCTTCTTGTTTCTTACAACTAGATTGCCTAGCAAGCTTAGAAGTTTTTGGTCGGAGTTGTTTATATGCATGATCGGAATGCAAACCAAGGTGATGATTGAAAGAGTTGGTTTGGTCCTTGTGGAATCAAACTCAATGGAAGCTGAATTAATATGATGATTTGGTAGGAATATAATTAGTACAAAATAAAAGGTCAAAATAATATTTTGGTAGGTGAAATTTAGGTAAATCATAAAATGGTTTCACATGTTTAATCTTGACATTTTTGACACATAATGATGTCATGGATGACATCAATAGGAAGAATTGATTCATATAAAAAGGTAGCTATTAATTCATTTTCATGACATCCTCTCACATTCCTTCTCACCTTCAAAGGCATTTGATGTTTTCTCTTGTAGTATTTCATTTGTACTCTTTGTAGAGTGAAATAAATATTGGTGTAGTTATTCTTTGGTGGACATAGGATCATTTTGATCCGAATCACATTAAATATTGTTGTTCTTCCTTGTTCTTTAATTTACCATTTCCGCTAAGATAATGAATATGAACAATGTAAGAAATAACAACTTTGTCTTTGGCCTCGGTACAAGCTAGGGTCTGATTTTCTGCTGATTTTTAACCCTCTATTTTCTGTATTCCTTCTTCCTTCTCTAGATTTAGGTGAGAAATACCACTAATATTTTTTTCCTCTTTGTGCATCATTTGAAGATTATTAGGGATTCATAGATTTGTATTTGATTAGTTTTCATTGTTTCCTTCTCTATTCTAATGCTTCAGTCCTCCTTGTCCTCACATATATTATTTTCAGGACTGGTAGACTTATCATTAGTTTTATATTTTCCATTTTTTTTTGCTACTCGAGATCTAATTTTTTCTAGCTGGCACTTGTTCTTGGGAAATAGCATTTTCCTCCTTTCTTTGTTCAGTTCGTGTCACTTCCTCACAAACTTGTTTGGTGCATTTCCCTTTGTTTTGAGGGTTTCTCCATTGATTGCGGTTGGATCAGCTGCCCCCTGTAATGATTCCTTGCCTTTTTAGGTTAGTTTTTTGTCTCCACTGTTGTTTCTATTCTGTAATTGTTGCTTTGTCTGATTCAACCTTTCTCTATGGATTTTATGTTATTGTTAGCAGTGGAGTTAATATCTCAAAAGATTATCAACTTTGATAATTTATCTAGTAAAGTCATTAAACTTTATTTTGTATCAATAAAATCACTCAATTTAAATTTTTATATCAATAAAATCACTCAACCAACTTTATCATTAAAATAACTTGACAAAGCAAAATAAATTATTTTGTATACCATATAAATATGAACTTCATAAATAAATAAATAAAAAACTTTTCAAAACAAATTACGAATAAACTTAATTAGTGAAAATCATATTACGGTATTAACAAGAATCCCCTGCCTTACTGTATCAATAGTGGGGAAACAACCATAATTATTTTACGATTAGATCCGATATAAATTCTGATGGCCGAGAAAGTGGAGAAAAGAAAACTATGGAAAATACGAAATTTGAACGGTGCCTTACTAATATATATCAAATTCAGTACTGTAACAATACCTTTCTGGGTACCAAGGTCTTCTTTGATTGAATATGCCCAAAAAAAGTATTTATACTTTTGCGTGATGCTAACAAACGTCTGATTTATTTATGAATTCTCCAAAAATAATTTATTACTATTATTTGTACCCCTGAATAATAATTTTTATTTTCAAATATATAAAATGTTCATCCAATGTTGTTCTTTCTATTACTCAGTTGAATGGTAAATGGTAACTTCCTCGAATTTGACAATGATTTTGTTTTGTTTTTGTGATGGTTATAGTGATTCAATGACTGAAAACTTGATCTAGGAGAAGGAGGAAATGAATGATAGATATATTTTACTAATAATAAATTAAGTTGAATGATTTTATTGATACAAAAATTTAAGTTGAGTAATTTTATTGATACAAAATAAAGTTTAATGACTTTACTAGATAAATTCTCAAAGTGACCTTTTAAAATATTAACTCATTAGCAGTGTGAGAACTTTATCCATTATTATTGGAAAGATCTCTTAGTTCAATAATTTCTCTCCCCCTTGATTAGCTTTTGGATAGGGAGTATTATCTCTAGCCTTGATACTACAATGAACTTCCTTGTGGCCTTGAAGTTTATCTTTAGTAATTATCTTTAGTTACTTCACCATATATATCGTGATACTATTATGTAGTTATAATCCTCAGAGTAGCCTTTTTTTGTGTGTTTACTCTTTTAGGGATGATTCATTTAATAAATGATTTGTGACTTAGGTCGAAGGTTCAAGCCCCACACTATGCAAAGTGAAGCCCGATATTTAAGTGGAGATGGGTAGAGAGGTGAACCGATTATCCACCAAGTTTAGAAGGTTGTGATTCGTTCAAAAGGAGGAGGATCACACACAGATTTCTCGGTTATAAAAAAAGTTTCTATAACAAACACTAAATTATTTAATCACTAACCAATAAAGGAATTGAATATTGAATATTTATTATAATAGAGAAGATAATACATCAAATGTTTGCATTTTTTAAAATTATATTTAAAGTTGTTAATGCGAACTCTTCATTACTTCATCAAGGTCAAAAGGCATGCAAGGGTAATTACAGAGTGCTATATTTTAAGTTTTGTTACATTGGTGTGATTAAAGAGTGTTATCTTTGGAGTTGTTTGCTACATTTGTCCCTGGAATGAACTTAATAATTGCTTTGGTTATTCTATACATGAAAGGAATTGCCAGCGAAGTGATTAGGAATCATGGTTATTCTGTACATGAAAGGAATTGCCAGTGAACTTAATAATTGCTTTGGTTATTCTATACTTCTTATACTTTATGTCATATTTTTGGCAATAAAATATTCTTGTAAAATTTTATTTTCCAGAATTTGTCTTATTGACTATTACTTAGTGTCGCATTTTATGATAATTGCAATTAATTATGACGATTTGTACTGACAAATTTTATTGTCAGTAAACGGTACATTTTTAGTGATGACGTTGCTAGTTTTACCTTCGAAATTGTAGACTTTTGATATAAAAGCAAAATCCTCACTAATATATATATTTAGCGATGGATTATTTTGTGAATAAAATGACCTTAAGTGACAAAATTATGTTTGTTTGACTACAAAATGCATATAACTTTGGATATAATGGATGTCGTCTCTAATTAAATTAGATAGTTAGTGATAACGTAATTTCGTCAACATTAGTAGGTTTTTTGTAACGAAAATACACTATCAACTACAATTTTTTATATTTTTTCATAAAAACAAGTTTGTCATAGATACTATGCATTAGGTGATGGAAAAATATATCATAGTTAGTATAGCTTTATTCAGTGAAAAAACATTAAGTTGTGTTGGTATACTATTAGTTACACACCCATAGAGACGAGTGATTGACGAATTTATTTTCGTCAAGAAAGATTTTTTGTGATGAAAAATGACTTTTAGGTGACGAAATAAATTGTCATTGTTGATCAAATTCAGGACTTGGGCACTATGAGTTTCTTGTGATGTGTTTCGATTTGACTAACACCCCTGCAGAGTTCATAGAGTTGATGATGGGGTGTTCCGACCTTATCTAGATTCATTTGTGATAGTCTTCATTGATGATATCTTGGTGTACCATGATCAACTTTAGAGATTGTGCTCTAGAGATTGAGGGAAGGGAGTTTATATGCCAAGTACTCGAAGTGCGAGTTTTGTTTTGATTCTGTTGCATTCTGGGACACATGGTGTCTAAGGAGGGTATTCTTGTAGATCTAGCCAAGATTGAGGCAGTTAGAGGTTGGACCAGGCCTACTTACTGAGATTTGGAGTTTTGTGGGACTTGTAGGCTATTACATGTGATTTGGTCAGAGCTTTCCATTATTGCATCTCCTTTGACTAGATTGACTCGACAGACTGTGAGTTTCCATTTTGTGAGGAAAGCTTCCAAAAGCTCAAGACCTTGTTGACTTTGGCTCCTATTTTGACTTTACCCGAGGAGGGTGTAGACTTCACCATTTATTGTGATACTTTTAGAGTTGGGTTGGGTGGTGTTATGATGCAAAATGGAAAGTGATCGCCTATGCTTCTAGACAGTTGATGACCCATGAGAGGAACTACCCTACTCATGATCTAGAGTTGGTAGCTGTAATGTTTGTGCTTAAGCTATGGAAGCATTATTTGTATAGGGTACATTGTGAGGTCTTCACTGACCATTAGAGTCTTCCGTACATCTTCAGTCCGAAGGATTTGAACTTGAGGCAACACAAATGGCTTGAGCTACTGAAGGACTATGATATCGCCATCTTGTATAATCTAAGAAAGGCCAATGTGGTGGTCGATGCTTTGAGTAGAAGACTTCTAGTATGGGAAGTCTTGTAACTATCACTGTTAAAGAGAGACAATTGGCTAGAGATATTCAGAGGCTAGCCAACAGTCTCAACCAGTTGCAGATTTTAGAGGAAACTATGGGTTTGATTGCTTTCATAGAGGCCTAATCTTTCTTAGTTGAGCATATCTGTGAGCGCTAGTTTGATGATGATAAGTTATGTCTCATTCGAGACAAAGTGTTGAGAGGGGAAGCCAAGAAGGCTTCTTTTGATCCTGATGGTATGTTGAGGATAAGAGGCCTAATTTTTTTACCCAAGGTGGGAGAATTGATTAGAATGATTCTAGAACATGCCGGTTGTTCTCCATATTCCATTCATCTATGAGTGGAAAAAATGTATTATGATTTGAAACAACATTACTGGTGGTTTAGTATGAAGAAGGTTATTGCAAACTTTGTTTCTAGGTGTTTGAATTGCTAATATGCCAAGTGTGAGCACCAACAGCCTGAAGGTTTATCTCAGAGGATGCCTATTACTACTTGGAAATGGGAAATAAATCACTATGTTTTTTATTGAAGGTTTTCCTACCACACTGGGTGGTTATGACTTTATTTGGGTGGTTGTTCACAGGTTGACCAAGTCTGCCCACTTTATTCTAGTTCGAGTGATGTATACGATGGGGAAGTTGGCCAAGCTTTATATCAGTCAAATTGTGTGACTACATAGAGTCCTAATTTCTATTTTCTCTGATCGAGGTTATTTGTTTACTTCCCATTTCTAGAAGGCACTACAACATGATTTAGGTACTTAAGTAGATATGAGTACAACTTTTAACCCTCATATATATGGTCAGTCCAAGCGGATGATTTAGGTGTTGGATGCTCCGAGTTTGTGTGATTGATTTTGGAGCTAGATGGGATCGACATTTTCCTTTAGCAGAGCTTTCCTACAACAACGGTTACAAATCTAGTATTCAGATGCCCCATTTGAGGCATTGTATGGCAAATGGTGTAGATATCTAATCGGTTGGTTTGATAGGCTCAGATGGACTATTTTGATACAGACTTGCTTAGAGATGCTATGGAGAAGGTCTGCATCATTCATGATAGACTATTGACAGCCCAAAGTCGATAGAAGAGTTGTAGATTAGTGTAATTGAGCCCTAGTATTTATGGAGGGTAATCACGTTTTGTTCTGAGTATCATCCTTGAAGGGTGTGATGAGGTTTGAAAAGAACAGAAAGCTTAGCTATAGATTCATTAGACCTTTTGAGATTTTGACCCGAGTGGGAGAGGTGGCCTATAGGTTGGCCTTGCCACCTAGTTTGTCAGTTGTTCATCCTGTGTTTTATGTCTCTATGCATTGGAAGTACGTGTCAGATGAGTCTCATGTGCTTTCTCGTGATTCACTTGAGTTGGGTCCAGACTAATATTTTGAGGAGGAGCCTATAGCCATTTCATATAGGCAGGTCCAAAAGCTTATAACCAAGGATATTTCTTCAATGAAGGTGCAGAGGAACCACCGTTCAGTTGGTGAGACAACTTTAGAGATAGACTCTGATATGCATGCCAAATATCCTCAGCTTTTTGAGGCTTCATATACTTTCTTTTGCTTTATTTTTGAGGACAAACATGGTTTTAGTGGTAAAAAATGAAATGACCCGGTTAGTCATTTCTAGAATTTTTGTGAAATTACAATTTCCCCTCCCTGTATTGACCCCGAGTTATTTTTTATTAGGTTTTGAAAGATTGCTTCAAATTTTGAGTAAAAGGTTGAGAATTTTGTATGTTTTGAGTTTGAAAGGCTAAATTGCTTAAAAAGTGGTTTTTGGTATGTTTTGAAGTTTCACATGTCGGAATGGAATTTCCTCGATTCCATAATTTCCAAAATATGGAAATTGGTCGAAGGAAGTTGTTGGTTTCATATTCGGAGATTTTTTTTTAGGATTTGAGGTCCTAAGTTAGAAAGTGTTGAAAATTTAGCCTTTGGGTTTACTTTGGTCAACATTCGGGGTTTGGATGCTCGGATTAGAATTCTGAGGGTTCTGTTAGAGTCAGGGGATGGTTTTCGACCTAAGTGAGGTCTTAGTTGAATTGTCGGAGGTCCCGAGCCAGATTTGCCCTGTTTAGACGTTATATTCATTTTTTACTTTCATGGATGTCGAGTCAAGGAGACCTTAGATTCATATTTAAACAGTTTCATTGAGTCTGAAACTTAGAGAATAATTGATTGGCATAGCTTGTTTGTGTGTATGAAGTTCCAAAAAAATCCCGAGGGACCTTTCAATCTTTTGAGAGTTGGTTGATTTTTTGGTGCCTGATTTCTGTAGCCTTCACTTTTGTGATAGGCCTTCCACTTTAGCGACCTCCCATTTAGCGAAGGTGGTATCACTAAAGTTGAGGTCAAGTTTTCGCAAGGTTCACTTAAGTGGACTAGGGCTCGCTTTAGCGATGGTCGCTTAAGTGAAGCTTGGTTTGCAAAATTGAGACACTCAGTTTTTGCAGTGTTCTCTTAAACAAACCTATGTTCGCTTATGCGACTTCACAGAGGGCTTTTGCCTGCCATTTTGGTGGTTTAAGCCTCATTTTCCATTTTGAGCTTGGTAAAACCTTTGAAGATTATTTTTGAAGAGATTTGTTGTGCTAAATCATTTTGGTAAGCTTTTGTGATCCAAAAACTTCATTTTCCTTTGATTATTTATCGGTTTTAACATCAAAACTTGTGATTTTGATTTGCAAATGGCATAACTTTTCATGAACTTGTGTTCTAAACTAAAATGGTGATGTGAACTGATTTTAATTCCTTTTTTCAAAATGGTTTTCACCAATGAGTTCCAAATGCCTTGGGTAATGTTTTCAAGTAATGATTTTCGAATTTAAATCTTACTTTTGTAATTGGGATTTTGAGTTGATTGACAAAATTTTCAAATGTATGAATTGAGAGTTGTTATTTTTGAATCTTATTGTTGTTAATTGATTGGACTAGATTATGGGGCATTGGATATCATTCGGAAGGGGAAGACTCAAGTTTTGGATTGACTAATTGATTGCATTAAGACAAGTGATCTCTTAAACTTTGCAATCTAGTAGAATTGTCTATTTTCCTTCATTTTGTGTTGGGGAGTAATGGGAATGAGGTGATGGGTTCATTGTTCCACTTTATTAATCTTAATGAGTAGAAAATGGGATTAGAGAAAAGGCAACGTGTTGATAATATGCTTTGTGAATTGCCTTGTTGTGGTTCATATTTGATTGATTGATGACATGCTTTGATGGATGAATGTGTACTTTTATTGTTGTCTCTTCCTTATGGTGTAAAATTTCTTATGTGCATTGATTGTTGTACACCATAATGAGACATGCGATATAAAGCCGAAGGAAAATGGTTACGGCTAGTGAAATGATATAAAGCCGAAGGGAAATGGTTTTCTCTAGTGATGTGACATATAGCTGATGAAGCATGGTTCTGACTAGTGATATTGTGTCGAAGCGATATGGTTTCGAAAGTAGTTCATTGATGTTATTTAATGCCTTTGATACTTGTGTTTGATCTACTTGTTACTTGTGATTGATCCACTTGTTACTTGTGAATTGGCATAGTTGATGTATGTTGGTTGTTGAATTGTGACGATTAAACTATGTAGTTAAGCCTTGTGAACTATGTAGTGTGAAACTGTTTGGTTGGGATGATTTCTATGTAGGTTGTAGTTTGAGGAGGATCAATTGGGATGAAAGGAGTATCCGATTTTTAGCTACTAGTGTTATTTATTAGGTCGCTTGTTGAGTACCATGTTAGTTGGCACTCGCTCTGTGCTTCTATACTTCTGAGTCTTGTTAAAGGACTTTGAGAGGTAGCTGCTTGTCATCTCGACGGACCCTCTTTGCCTTCATGCTATACTTTATTCTATTTGAGAAACAAAGACATTGAGACTTGTAATTATCTATCATTTCCGTACTTTATGTATTAGTGGCTTGTACAAGTGACAATCAGGTTTTGGGGCTATTATAGAATGAATAAGTTTTCCGATGTATCTTATTCTTGTTTTAACTTTCTGCTTTTCTTTCGTTTTATTGGATTGGGGCTGACTTGTCTTGTTTGGAATAGACAAGTGTCATCATGTCCATTTTTGGATCGTGACACAAACTCATTATTACTAAATTCCCATGTTTTCACATTACTACTTTTTCCATTTTTCATTATATTTTTCATTTCCGTTTTTCTTTATCAAGTTCACGTATATCAAGTTTATGTAGAACTTTGAGAAACATTCTATCTATCAAAGAATATTAACTAAATGGTAAAGAAGAATATTAAATAATGAGTAAAAGGTGGATTTCATTGTAGTTTCATTTTATTTATTCTTTTTGAATATTTTTCAAAATTTAAGCAAGTCATCCTATTTTTGAATGCTTGATGCTAAGGTAAATCTATATTTGTTGTGTTTTATTTGAAGGTTTTGCATAAATCTATATATTTTTTCTTCGTGCCTTTGCTTTTTTCACTAGGGACATTTACATGCATTTATTAAATTTTCAATCAGCAATTCATCACCATATTCGTAACCATTGGGGACTATTATCTTAATTAATTTCACATATTTCTTGTTTGATGGCAAATGAACCATCCCATTTTTATTAATTTTAATAAATAAAAATATAAATAGTAAAATTAGTATTGTTAATTTAACATTTTCTATTTTATCAATCAACCTCTTAAATGTATTTATAATTCGATAAGGACAAACTTGCTCCGCACGTTTCCAGTATATATATATATATACACACTACCTAAAAAAATGATGATTGTTGAATTACTATAATACCCTGATTAAAAATACTCAGTTTATATTAATTATTTAATTATCTTATATTGAAAGTACATACCTTTGCACATTACATGATTGTGACTTTTCCGTTGAATTGTGACTATTCCAAAGGGTTGTGTCTTTTTTGACGGGTTGTGACATTTTCGATGAGTTGTGACTTTTCCGATGGATTGTGATTTTTTCAAAGGGTTGTGACTTTACCAAAGGGTTGTGCCTTCTCCAATGATTTGTGACTTTTCCAATGAGTAGTGACTTTTTCGAAGGGTTGTGACTATTCTAATAAGGCACAATCAACACATATTCATACTACTATTTGTTAGCTATAAATAGAGGGGTCTCCTCTCACTTCTAAATTATGATTATTTTTTGGTTTTCTACTCTTCTTCTTCTTAAAGAATCTCAAGTTATTTGCAACAATTGATGAAGTCCAAAATTCAACGTACCACATAAGAAAGAGTTGGTGAATAAATTGTAGCAAATTATCATCAATTCACACTCATATTTTCTTCTTATGATTTTCATCACATACATACTTCAATATTATTTTTTATTAAAAAAAGACTAATTTCCTACGAATAGTCACAATAATTTCTACCTTCATGTTTCTTAAGTCATAAATCACAACTATTCGCTCCTTATAAATTCTTGGGGATCTCTTTTCTCTGACAATTTGAGATCATTTAAAATTTTCATATATGATTCATCCTCAATCTATTGATATGTTTCACCGAAATTATTAGCATTGGAATTTAGGTATTGACTTTCTATTAAAGAAGAAAAGAAGAGAATAACGAAATGCTTAATTATCTATGAACTTTGCTTGACACAGAAAACTTTTATATATTGTAACTCGCAGTGGAAATATTTGTTATTGATTTTGTGGTTGAAAAAAATTACTCCAGATCACTCTTTGAATCTCAAGGAAACAAAGATCGGTCTTTGTTCACAAACTAAGATTCTCCTTAGAGTGTTGATTGATTTGTGTATGAAACTTACTTCTCTATTTCTTTACTGATCGCTAGTTTTTCTTCACTGTTTCTCACATTTTTTCCTCCTCTTTTTCACGTTACACTTTCCTTAAAAGTTACTTCCACTAGGAGTCTTATAAGGGGAGGCAGAACAGTTACAATCCTTTTAAAAGGAATTATCCATATAATTAATTAATTAATTGGATAGGGAAAAACAGATTGGGTCAGGTCGGTTCACATGGGCGACCCACGACCCAAAACTTACATCTCCCACTTCGCACATGGTGGACAAGACCCAAGCCAACAAAATATAAATCAGACACACAACTCATACGACAAATAGTTCGTACGACCTGTGAGCATGAAGAGCCTACCTTTAAGGTTTTACAAGCCTTACATAGGAATCAAATCACATGTGGAAAGAATTCACTACTATTTTAAGGACACTATTACTCACAATACCCCAGACATCATTCACTACTTCAATAGTTACTTATTTGATCCCTCAACCTCTTAAAGAGGTGAAATCGAGTTCATGTTTAACTTTATAACTCGAGTGTAATAGTCTGCTTATGTATACAAGTTGAATTGTTCATTTTAATCATCTTCCCGTTCTACTCGAATCTATCTGTTCCATATCAACTGCTTTCTTATACATGTACTGCATTTTCGAATCACCCATGGGTATTAGTAACATGCTAAAGTAGTAACACCAATCGAAACTTCAAGATACAGTAAAATGTCAAAGGGTATTTCATTGAAAAGTTATTTTAACTTTTCGGGGCTCACACAATGAAGAAACAGGGAACTATTCTTTCATTGACCCATTGATCGCCTGACACACGTGGTATGAAACACGTGCTACGATGTTTACACTTTATATTGGTGTATGTGTATCATTCTTTCGATTATTCAACATCGTACATACCATGGTCTAACCACTTCAAGATGTTTAACCCTAGTTTCTCTCTTCAGTGATCCTTAAACTAATTTTCTTGGAGAAACTTTTGTCTGGATCATAAAAAAAGTCATAATATGGTGGTGAAACTCATCTCTTCAAGTTCACCGACGTAAGAGGCGATTGCTCGTGTGAGAGAGCCAATCTCGTTACTTGTTCGACACACTTTATATCTTACAAATTCTCACATGCATATCATACATGAATATAAATCCAATAGTATTGTATAGAAGAGAATATTATAACAATCAAGTTATGTTACTATAAAGAAATATCATCATATTGTACGCAAACCTAGAGCCTTAACATGTTTTTCAAACAGACCTCTAGAAATGACCTTCGTAAAAGGATCAACTATCATTTAGTGTGTAGGAATGTATTGCAAAGTTTTATCTCCACTTGCCACTACGTCTCTGACAAAGTTATACTTGATGTCAATGTGTTTGGTCTTACTATGATATATAGGATCCTTCTTATATGCGATAGCCGCTTGACTATCACTATAAAGAATCAAGGGATCCTTAAAATCCATTGCAATACTCAAATGCTCAAAGAATCTCTTTAATCAAACAACTTCTTGTACTACAGACACACAAGCCACACATTTAGATTCAATGGTTGAAAGAGTTGTGCATGTTTGCTTCTTACATTGCCATGAAATCGCACCACCATTTAGTGAGAAAGCATAACTGGAAGTTGATTTTCTATCATTCCGCTCACCAGCCCAATCAACAAATGTATAACCTCTTATGAACAAATCAGATCCATTATAACAAAGTGTATGATCGGCTGTTCCCTTCAAGTATCAGAATATTCTCTTTATTGATTTCCAACGATATCATCCAAGATTGGATTGATACCTGCTAACTACACTCACAACATAACAAATGTCGGGGTGAGTACACATCATAGTATCCATCAAACTCCCGGCAACACTAGAATAAGGAACTCGAGACATGTCTTCCTTTTCTTTTTCAGTCTTTGGACATATTTAAAGGCTTAAAGTTTCACCCCTAGCTACAGGAGTATCCATAGATTTGCAACTATTCATTCAAAAACGTTCCAATATTTTCTTTATATAAGTTTCTTTGGATAAACTAAAAAATTTCTTGGAATGGTTTCTTTTGATCTTAACACCCAATATATAGTCTACTTCACCCATATCTTTCATATCAAATGATTTTGAAAGCCATGACTTCACAGTTTTTACATACTCCAAATTATTTCCAACTAATAAAATATCATCTATGTAAAGAGAAAGAATTACAAAATTTCAATTGGACTTTTTCAAATAGATGCAATCGTCTTCATCGATCAAGGTGAAATCAAATGACATCACCTCCTTATGAAATCTTAGGTACCACTACCTTGAAGATTGATTTAGAACATAAATTGTTCTTTACAATTTACAAACTTTCTTATCTTGACCTTTAACAACGAAATCTATTGGTTGTTCCATGTAGATTTCCTCATTTAATTCTCCATTGAGAGAAGAGGTCTTCACATCCGTTTGGTGTAATTCTAGATCTAAAGTGCAACAATAGCTAAAAGTAATCGTATGGAGGTAAACTTCACAACTGGTGAAAAAGTTTCCTCATTGTTTATTCCAACTTCTTGAGTAAAACCTTTTTCCACCAATCGTGCTTTGTGTCTTTCTATCGACCCATCTGATTTGCATTTTACTTTTAGAATCCATTTATTCCCAATACTTTCACGTTCCTTCGGAAGGTCAACTAGATCCCAGACTTCGTTGGTTTTCATGGACTCTACTTCTTCTTTGATCTTTTTTAACCATTCATCCCTTTCAGGGCTTGATTATAAAGATTAAGATGAGAAGGTCAAAAGATAATATTATTAATTCTGGCAGCAAGCTATTATATACATAATCTTCAACCAACTGATGCTAAAGTGCAGGCCACCACCTGCACATGATCTACAACTAACTAATGCTAGATAATAGGAACTATAACTACTCTTAAATGTGCTCCACATAGTAGGAGACTTATTCAAACTAGTAACAGGAGGTAAATAAAACATATACTAGAAGTTACTTCTGTCAGCAACCTACAGATATCGTTAATACACCCCCTCAAGGTAGGAAAAGTGCAACAATGCCTAACTTGGAACGACACCTAGTAAATGCTGATTTAGGCACTAACTTGGTGAATTTTATCTGAAAGTTGATCACAAGCATGCAACATGGACTTGATGATCTTGAACCTGGTCACAAACATAAGAAAAATCAACAGCAACATGTTTCATACGGGTATGAACCATTGGGTTGTGAGATAAATAAGTCACTCCAACATTGTCACAGTAGATTGTTGGCGTCTTCAAAATGGTGACATGTAACTCATGAAGTAAGTTTCGCACCCAAGTGAGCTCTGCAATTGCATTGGCGATGGATTTGTACTCTTCCTCAGTGGATGAGCGAGCTACTACACGTTGTTTTTTGATGACCAACTGACTGTATTTGGTCTAAAGAAAAGAATGTAACTTGATGTAGAGATTCTGTCATTCAGATTTCCAGCCCAGTCTGCATCAACATACATATACAAATTGGAGTCAGAGCTGCGAATGATGTGAAGTCCTGAACTTGTAGTTTCTTTGAGATACCATAGCACTCTTTTAACCGCTTTCCAATGTTCATCAGTCGGGACATGCATAAATTGAGACAATTTATTAACTGCATATGAGATGACAGGTCGTGTGAGGGACAAATGCCGTAATTTACCAAGGATACGCCGGTAGCGAGTGGCATCAGTATGTGGCGAACCGTCAGCCACTTGAAGTGGTACAATGGAACACATGGGGGTAGAAACACCTTTCCAATTTTCCATATCCAGAATATATTTTGATTGAGAAAGAATGAGACCATCTGGTATGTGCTTAACGTCAACACCCAAGAAGTAATTCAAATAGCTAAGATCTTTCAACGAAAATCTAGCTGCCAGGGAATTGATGAAAGATTTGATCACTTTTGGATGGTGCTAGTGATTATGATGTTGTCAACATAGACAAGAACGCAAATAGTTACAGCCATATGCTTCTATACAAATAGAGAGGTGTCAAATTTTGTTCTGACAAACCCTATTTTTAACAAATGTTCATGCAGAGAATTATACCAAGCCCGGGGGCTTGTTTGAGGCCATAAATAGCCTTCTTCAGCTTGCAAACATGAGTCGGGAATTGGGGATTGATAAATCTTTGGGGTTGAGACATAAACACTTCTTCGTCCAATTTTCCTTGAAGGAAAGCATTATTGACATCAAGTTGATGGATTGGCCAATTGTGTTGCACATCGATAGATAGAACTAACCTAACCGTCATTGGTTTGACAACGGGAATGAATATCTCATAAAAATCCAAACCAGGGCATTGCGTGAACACTTTTGCAACTAGATGAGATTTGAAATGGTCTATAGAGCCATCTATTTTTCTCTTGATCCGATACGACCATTTGCAGTCCACCACTTTATTGGAAAGGTCTCGCGTTACGAGTTCCCATGTTTGATTTTTGATTAAGGCATCATACTCTTCTTGCATTGCTTGCCTCCACTCTTCATGTTTATCAGCCTGTTTGAAATTGACAGGTGTAGGAATCAAATGGGTTAGAAAAGAGAGTTCTCACTTTGTCTTGGAGATATTATTCTGAGACCAAGTTATAATTCTGTTTAAGGGTGGTGGGTGAATTGGTGAAGCAGGTATTGCAGGAGAGGGATCACTGGATGGCAGGGGTGGAGGAGTGGTGGCACTAGGGGCTGGGAGTGATTGTGGTGTTTGTATGAATTTACCTGTAGTTTTGCGTCTCTTATACGTGAGTAAAGGCTTGTGGGTGGTAGGATCATGCAAAAAAGAAGGAACAGGAAGTTAAAAAGAAGGAGCAGGAAGTTGTGTATTACCTGATGTCTCTGTAGCTACTAGTACTTGGCCGTGGCTATTGGAGTGAGCATCACTTGGGGAAGAGGTTGTATGGTGAGAGTTGCAATCTACAGGGATTGGAATAAGTGGTGGGATAAAGAGAGGAGGAGTTGGAATTGCTGTTAGAGTCTCCTCTTTGGATTCAACAACTTCCCAACTTAATTGGGAAGCATATTTTCGCAAGTGAATAAACAGTCTTTTAAAAGGAAATTCTTTTTCAAAAAATTGTACATCACGACTTACAAATCTTTTTGACTGAACTGGGTCAAAGCAGATATGAGTATGGTAAGTCTGGGAGATACCTAAATAGACACACGGGGTGGACCGTGGCTCAAGTTTATTTTTAGTATAAGGTTTAAGCCATAAGTAACAAAGACAACCAAAAACTCTTAGGGTGGTATAATCAGGAAATCGACCAAATAATTTTTGGTAAGGCGACTCATTATTCAGGATGGGAGTGGGAAGTCTGTTAATAAGGTAGACAACATAATGACAAGCAAAGGACCAAAAATCAGGTGGTAAGGAGGCTTCATGAAGAAGAGTTTTAGCGGTTTCAAAAAAATGACGATGTCTACGTTCAGCTATGGCAACACATTGAGGTGTGTATGGAGGAGAAATCAAGTGTTCAATGCCATTTTTATGAAGATAGGGCTGAAGAACGATGAACTCACCCCCTCCGTCCGTATAAATTAAAGAATTTTAGTTTTGAAGAAATTTTCTACTAAAGGATGAAACTTTGAAAATATTAAAGCAACCTCACTTTTGTTTTTGAGCGTATACAACCAAGTATATTTGGTGTATTGATCAACAAAAATGCAGTAATATAATTTTTTATCAAGTGACAAAACAGGTAATGGTCCCCATAAATCACTAAAGACAATCTGAAGAGGAATATTACAGGACAAAGTGAGTAGTTGAAATGGGAAACGATGCGCTTTATTAGAAGAACACGAATTAGAAGGTTCAAATTTGTCTTTTCCAGCAACAACAGGTAAAGAAAATTTTTTCAGAATAAAATTTAAAATTCTAGAGTGAGGATGACCCAATCGACCGCGCCAGAGTTGATGTGGGGCTTTGTGGAGGAGAGGTGAATGGATGGCTTCCTGAATTGCAGATGTGGCCACTCATGCAGTCCATTATTGTTCTGGCCTTGTAACAGCGGCTTCAGAGTATGCAAGTCCTTCACGACAAAAGTAAAAGGGAAGAATTCAATAGATGTGCGGTTATCTTGACAAAACTTAGGCATTTTGCAATTGATCTCGCAAGCTAAAGATGCGAGTATGACTTTTGTTGGCATAGGCTCTGTGAAGGAGTTCCCACGCTTTGTTAGTAGATGTTGTTGCGGCAACAGTTGGAGCAATGGTAGGATCGACCGATGCCATCATTGCTTGTTGGATCAATTGATCTTGAGAGAACTAAATCTGATAATTGGGATTTGGTATAGTAAGATTATTTTGGATAATCGTGGAGGATGGAGCTGTAGTGGTTCCATCAAGATGTCCCATGAGTTGATGCCCGTTTAGTAGCATCACAAGTTATGCTTTCCAGGTTGAAAAGTTGAGGTTACCTTGTAACTTAAGAGGTAAATGAGCAACAGGGTTAAATTGCACCACATGAGTGGTGGCAGAAACTATAGGACTGCTGGCAGCAGTAGCATCAGTAACTGGAGCCATATATGAGCAAGCTTTAAAAGAAATAGATGGATCTAACTTGGTGGAGCTTATAATGCTCTGATACCATATAAAGATTAAGATGAGAAGGTCAAAAGATAATTTTATTAAGTTTGGCAGCAAGCTATTATATAAATAATCTTCAACCAACTGATGCTAAAGTGCAGACCACTACCTGAACATGATCCAGAACTAACTAATGATAGATAATAGGAACTATAACTACTCCTAAATGTGCTCCACATAGTAGGAGACTTATTCAAACTAGTAACAAGAGGTAAATAAAACATATACTAGAAGTTACTGTAGTTAGCAACCTACATATATCGTTAATATTGATAAGGCCTTAGTTATAGAATTAGGTTCATCCAAGTCTGAAGGAGATATCAAGAAAACATTATCCTCAATCTCATAAGATCGTGTAGGTACCCATTTTCTTGTACTGTTACGTATTTGAATTTCAGATTCCTCTATAGGATTTTGGGATTCATAACTCCCACTTGGATCAGGAATCATTTCTTAATCCATTGAATTATCAAGTATGTCTGACAACATTACCTGTTCTTCTAAATTCAACATTTTGTAGAGAGGATCAACTTCATCTATTTCACCTTTTTTGTGAAAATCATTTTCCAAAAATTTGGCATCTCATGATACAATTTCAGGAATACTTCCATATCCAATTCATCGATGAACACCTATCCTTTGGATTGTTCAGAGTATCTTATAAAGATACATTTGTTTTCTTTTGGACTTTATTTACCAAACTCACCAAAGCGATTAATAATATATGTTGCATAACCCCACAGTCGTTGATCATTCAAGTTTATTTTATGACCAGTCCAAAGTTCATAAGGAGTGGAAGAAACTGATTTAGAAGTCATTTTGTTCAATATGTAAGCCTCATTCAATAATGCATCTCCTTAAAAAGAGATAGACAAATTTGCCTTCTCCATCATTGATCTTGTCATGTCCAATAATGTTCTATTCCTTCTTTCAGCTACACCATTTTTCTGATGTGTATAAGGGGTAGTTAATTGTTTGATGATACCCTTTTCAACACATAATTCTTCAAATTGTTTTGACAAATATTCACGTCCTCAATAAGTTTTTAAAGCCTTTATGCTTTTATCTAATTGATTTTTAACTTCATTCACATATCTTTTAAAGAACACAAGTACTTCAAATTTATGAGAAATCAAATAGACATAACCAAAACACGTGAAATCATCTATAAATGTAATGAAATATATAGCACCAGACCTTGCCTTCACACTCATTTGACCACAAATATTAGAATGAATTAATTCAAGCGGGAACTTGGCTCTTTTAGCTTTCCCAAAGGGTTTACGCGTAATCTTTCCATGAAGACAATTTTCACAAGTTTGCATATCAATTTTGGTGAAAGAATCTAAATGTCCTTATTTTCCCAACCTATGCATTGGATCTTCCCCTATGTGACCTAATCTAGCATGCCATGTAATAACATCAATATCATTGTTAATTGAATAACATGCCATTCCACAATGGTCAACAAAACAATCATAAGTTGAAGGATTACAATCTAAAATGATAAAGCAATCATAACATAGTCTAAAACAATATAAAACATTATCTAGAGTTATGCTAACACCATTACGACTAAAAAACAAATCAAAACCAACGTCTAAAAGAACAGACACAAATACTAAGTTTAATCGAATCTCTTTTGTATATAGGATGTCATGCAACATCAACGAACATCCACCACACAAGTTTACTTTAGAAGTGCCTATATCTTTGAATTCTAGTTTTGCATTATTTCCTATGTAGATCCACCTTGATTTTGATGAAACTCAACGAAACTCCACAAACGCTTTTTGATCTCAATGAATCTTAACCTAGCACGTGAGTCGACATCGAGAAGTGTGTGTGAAGTTTCGTTGAGTTTCATCTAACTCAAGGTGGATCTACATAGGAAATAATGCGAAACTAGAAGTCAAAGGAATATGTACTTGCAAAGTAGACTTGTGTGGTGGCCGTTCTGTGATGTTCCATAACGTCCTATATACACCAGAGATTTGACAAAACTTAATATATGTGTCTATTCTTTTAGATGTTGGTTTGATTCGTTTTTTAGTTGTAATGGTGTTAGAATAACTCTAGATAATGTTTTACATGGTTTTGAACTATGTTATGATCATTTTATCATTTTAGATTGTAATTCTTCAACTTATAACTAATATGTTGGCCGTTGTGTAATGACAGGTTATTTAAGTAACAATGATATTGATGTTATGACATGGCATGCAAGATTAGGTCACATAGGGCAAGATCGGATGAATCGGTTGGCAAAAGAAGAACATTTAGGATATTTCACCAAAATTGATATTCCAATTTGTGAAAATTGTCTTGCTGGAAAGATTACACGTAAACCATTTGGGAAAGCTAAAAGAGCCGAGTTCCCACTTCAAGTAATTCTTTCTGATATTTGTGGTCCAATGAATGTGAATGAAAGGTCTGGTGCTACATACTTCATTACATTTATTGATGATTTCACGCGTTTTGGTTATGTCTATTTGATTTTTCATAAATCTAAAACACTTGAGTGCTTTAAAAGATATATGAATGAAGTTGAAAATAAATTAGATAAAAGCATAAAGGCTTTAAGAACTGACTGTGGACGTGAATATTTGTTAAACAATTTGAAGAATGATGTGATGAAAAAGGTATCATTAGATAATTAACTACTCCTTATACATCTCAAGAAAATGTTGTAGCTTAAAGAATGATTATAACATTATTGGACATGACAAGATCAATGATGGCGCAGGAAAATTTGTCTATATCTTTATGGAAAGATGCATTATTGAATGCGTCATACATATTGAACAAAGTGCCTTCTAAATCAGTTTCTTCCACTCCTTATGAACTTTGGACTAGTCACAAAACAAACCTGAATGATCTACGACCTCGGGGTTGTGCAACATATATTAAAGATCGCGTTAATGAAACATATGTTGCACTTTGAGATGCGTTTACAAATGCTCGAAACATATGTTGCACTTTGAGATGCCTTTACAAATGCTACCTTTTTCGGCTCAGTACATTCACGAGCGAAATTCCCCAATATTTGGCAATTCTAGCTGTCACACCCCAACTATAGGTAAGGCGGACAAGTACCATATGGACACATGCTTTACAAGTGACCTATGATGAAGTAAACTACTATGCAAATAGATTTACTAATGAGAAGTTTCGTATACAATACATGTCGACTAGCTAACCTGATGCATGTGACAAATGAAACTATGAATACAAATGATCACTTTACAATGTCTACAAAGCCTCTATTGGAATCCATGACTGTATAACTAGGAAAATACGCATAGTAAAGACTCGGAAAAGCCCCGAATCAACCTGGAGCTCACCAGCAACAGCTGAGTATCATGTGCTTCTATTGGGGACATCTATTAGTTGAGTACTTGTACTTGCAGCATGAAATGCAATGTCCCCGTAAGGGACATCAGTACGAAAGAATGTACTGAATATGTAAGGCATAATACAACCATATGTAAAATGAAAGCTCAAGTGAAACCAAATACCAATAGATAAGGATTAGAGACCACCTTTGCTTATACTTGTGGAATCGTGTAAGTTACATTCTTTTCTTTACTTTACTGCACGTTAAAATCTTGATAAGGCATATGATACAAATGACCAGCTGATCAGTGGTAGAAGAGGATGACCCACGCTACGCATTTTAACCCTTGGGATGATGTCCTCATAATTCCACAAATTGGGATCGACCCATGTTAGGCTTCCGCCCCTGAGCTGCCACCCTTCTATACCAATTGGGATCGACCCATGCTAGGTTTTCGCCCCTGATCTGCCACCCTTCTATACCAATTGGGATCGACCCATGCTAGGCATTTTTCCATGGACTGCCACCCACAATTATATAAATTGCTTCACTTAGATTCTTTAATCTTTGAGATTGTTGTTTTGATGTTCATAACTCTTTAGATATTGTTCTTTTGATGATCATAACTCTTTTGAGATTGCTTTTTTAGTGGTCATAATCGTTGTTGAGATTTGGAACTATGGACCAGTAGTAGAAGACATACGAATATGGACTTACGATAATGACAATGACTTGGGAAGCAAATTTGATACCAACGTAATACTTAGGAGCTTCAATGACTCAGTAAGCATTTTGACATCTCAAATTGAAGCACAGATCAAGTGAAGACATTTAACATTCAGCGAAAAGATGTGAACTCTATATTATAGCCAAATACTCACTAACTAATATCAAATACAAGGTATACATGAACGTGGAACCAAGGGAGAATGTGGACAGATTCAACTTAAGGATAGATACATATTCCAAGTAAGTACATATAAATGTACAATAGAGCAAGTAGGGATCTTGTGAGGTAACATTATAGTCTAACACAATGGGAGTAATAACCAATAAAGGAAACATATAAACATGTGAAAAGATGACATATATGATGGAATAGACAATTGAAGCAAATTGGCAAGATATGGGCAAATTGTATATCCAACATATAAACATATGTACCATGTGTAATCTACGATCATTTTGATTTATATAAGGGGAATATGTTCCAAGGGTATTTTGACGATGAAATAAGTTTAAACCTTTCATGCTAATACTTGGTAGAGTAAGCATGTACATTTAGTGATAAACTCATATTAAGAGTACTCACTTTGATGCTATAGGGAGTAGGAACTGCAACTATGGATCAGTCACTACCAAGGGCGCTTAGAAAGCTTACTTTGTAATACAAGTGTTGGATTCATGCCAAATAAATAGGAAATCGAATAGCCTTACATACCTTGCTGCACAACACTGGATATTACAATGAGTTAACTGTCTTCCTTTCAGATTATGTATCTTGCTGGAGAGAAACCTCACTTGCTAAGACTTGGATTCTTCAAGGTTTAGGTTGTCCTCTCCACCTTGATGTTAAATCAGATTATAACTTGAATTCCTTAAGATGGGAGATGTTTTACCAACTTGTACTTTAACAACACCTATTTCCTTCAGATTTTAGTGGTGAAGCTGTAGACCAGAACTCTTGGAGCTTCTATGGCTTTCCTTGGGAGTAATTTTCTGGAGAATAAGTGATGAAGGAGATGTGATGAGCTTGAGTTCTTTACAGGTACCTTCTGGACATTTTCACTTAGTAAATTTGAGAAATAATATGGTCCTTTACTTTAAGCAAGCAGGTGCATCACCTCCTTAAGTTCTGCCACAAGTTTTTAAGTAGGTGCATCACCTCCTTTCCCTTTTCACTTAAAATGCAGTCCACTTATTCTAAGTAGGTGCATCACCTCCTTTCCCTTTTCACTTAAAATGCAGTCCACTTATTCTAAGTAGGTGCATCACCTACTTTCTCTTTGCACTTAAAATGCAGTCCACTTATTCTAAGTAGGTGCATGACCTACTTGCCCCTTTTAATTAAAATGCAGTCCACTAATTCTAAGTAGGTGCATCACATACTTGCCCCTTTTAACTTAAAATTCAGTTCACTAATTCTAGGTAGGTACATCACCTACTTGTCACCTACTATCATAGTTTAGTCAAGCAAGCACCTAACTTATTTTTACACCATTTTCCCAATATTAGTTTCTTTACAAGACCGTAGCACTAATACACACTTGACCTCTTTGACTTTTACATCGAATACCATATTTCCCGAGTTCGAATTGTTTTTGAGTTCACTTAGTCGTATATGTGTTGGAAGGCACGGGGTATTACAACTTTAAACCTATTCTATCGTCACTAGTCGCATAGGAAACCGAGTCCATAACTATACCACAGGCAATTTATAAGCGTCATATAAATAGAACTAGTACACGTAGAATATAGGGTGTTATAGTAGCACTTCATTTTGCTCTTGTCTCTTTTCTTGAAAAACCATTTTCCTTTCTTTGAATTTGGCAATTCTTCTTTTTCTTAGAGGGTAATTCTCCAATCTCTTTATCTTTCCTATTTCTTTATCATTTTAGCTTGCACTTGAAGCCTGAAGATTTTATACCACTTTACTCTGTCACAAAGGCATTAGAATCAGCTTTAGCAGCACGAAGGCGCTCATCTTCAAGTTCAACATGGCGTGCAACATTAGAGAACGTTTTGATGCTGTCATTATGGGTCAAGTTAACCTTCAAATGTTTCCAATTATTGGAAAGAGACCGAATCACTGCCTGAACTTGCTCCTCATCTGAAAGAACATGGTCAGCACTCTTGAGTTGAGCTATCATGTTTGGCATCACCATAAGGTGTTGTTTGATATTCTTATCATGACTCTTTTGGTAAGTGTCAAATTTGATTGTCAACTGTCGATGGCGGGTTACAGACGTACCCCCTATGTTCCTCGCAGATATGCCCACATAGCATGAGCATTTGGGAATTCCTTACATTCAAGTATGAGGTCATCAACCACAAAACTAACTATTATTCCACGTCTAGTGGAATTAGCTTTTTATCCAAGCTTTGTAAGCTTCAAGATCCCTTCTGTGTTGTGCAGTATTACCCTCTTCTGTTTGATTCAAAATATGGTTTATACCTTCCAGAGCATTTTTCTCTTCCAGTACATACCATATTTTACGACTCCAGATGTCGTAATTGTCACCGTTAAGTTTTTCACCTTTGTTTAAGTCAGCAATGATACTTTTTGATATCATGTCTGTTATGAGATATAATCAGGCAAGAGTTTTTTAATCAATTATGCATGTGACATACACATTCAAGCAAATCAATTTTCATAAAGGTTTCATATTTAAATGTAAAATCGAAAAGACACGTAAGAATCTAATCATCATCTATGAATTAAATATTTAACAAAAATTTGAAACTAACTTCTTAATGTGTACATTAGTTTATATTAGACTATAATCACACAGATTTGCATGTCTAATAATCAAACACCATATGACATTGTGCAATAGAATAATAATCCACTTATCCAAAACAAAAGAGGATAAAACTCAAATATTCATATTAAAGCACAATCAAAGATGTTCATTACAAAAATTGTAAAGAAAAAACAACAAAAGCCAACACTAAAAAATGATTATGTAGTGAAGTTTTACCCAATTAACTCCTATTTTTACCATATAAACCTGTAATTCTTCATTGTCCCCAATTTTGATACTAGTTTCATTCAGTTCATTCTTCCAGTATTCTAGCAAGGAATGATACAAAACATTGCATCTTTTCCTCTCTGTAACTCGAATGTCACTTTCATTAACCTCTTCAAATTTCATGACAAAGGTTCTGAGGAAGTCTATAAAAGAGTCAAGAGGATCCATCTTCAAAGACATAAGATCTTTTTCTCTTTTCCTTCGAATGGTCCTTTAATTCCTTAAAAGATTTTGTGTTGCCTTTGGGACACCAATCCGTATGATTTTACGCCCCCCCAGAAACATGTCTTACGACGGCTTGCTCTTCTACCTCGTCCTTTTGCTCGACTTTGAAAACTCCCACTTGGAGTAATTTGAGCATGTTCCTATTCAGCCATATCTGAAATGGGAATGAAACAGATATATGGTTAATACCATTTAATGCGACAACATATGTCACAAATTTCTCATAAAAGACAAGTAACTGCTTAAGGAACATAATGACTAAATGAATAAACAAGACCAATAATATCCTAAAAAAGGACACATAATATTTTTCCAAAAAAACTAATCCTAAGTAGGACACAAATCTCATCCCTAAATTTTTTTTTAAAAAAAACGTTTTATTTTTTTTTAAAAAAAAACGAAAATTCATATCTCACTCGTTTTAAGTCTGTTTTTCTGTAATAATATATTTTTGGAAATCTACAAACGAGTAGATCATAAAAAAATATGTTTCAAACCAAAAAACTGTACACCCAATTTCCCAATCGCTACAAAGAGAAGCAGTTTTTCCGGAAAACATTCAAAAGCCAACTTTCAAAAATTCATATCTCACTCGTTTTACATCCGTTTTTTCACTGTAATATATTTTCGGAAATCTACAAATGAGCATATCATAAAAACATTAGTTTTAACGAATATTATTGTACAAGCAATTTCGGATTGCTACAAACAAAAGTATTTTTTTTAAAAAAAAATCAGAATTTCTTTCTTATTAGGAAAAGGAATCATATCTACAATATGAGTCAGAATCAAATAGGATTTTGAATCCTATTTATCATATAATTGATCCACATTCAAATTGTCTTAAAAGAACTTAACATCTTCCATTTTTTTCTCTATTCAGTGATTATCAAGAAAAATAGTTACAATTTATTTCCTATCAACAATACAATGAAAGTACATGGAAGTAACGAATTATGGGATAATTAACGATGTCTCTGATACCAATGAAGGAATTTTAAAATAAAAACAACAACAAGATGTGTACCTTGTAACTTGTAGCGGAAGTATTTGTTGTTAATTTTTTTGGCGATAGAAATTGCTCCAGAGCACTCTTTGAATTTAAAGGTAACAAAGATCGGTCTTTGTTCACAAACTAAGAGTCTTCTTAGAGTGTTGATTGATTTGTGTAAGAAGCTCACTGCTCTGTTTCTTTACTGATCGCTAGTTTTTGTTTTCTGTTTCTCATGTTTTTCTCTCCTTTTTTTTCACGTTCCTTAAAAGTTACTCCCACTAGGAGTCTTTTAAGGGGAGGTTGAGCAGTTATAGTGTAACCATTCCACCTTATCCTTTTAAAAAGAATTATCCATATAATTAATTGGAGAGGGAAAAACTAATTGGGTCAGGTCGGTCCACATAGGCGACCCACAACCCAAAACTTACCATTCTACCAAATGTTAGAAATTACAGAGCAATAGCGCAGTGGAAATAGTTTGATCGACATACCTCCAACCATTGTTAGTGATATAGTTGAAGTCGTCGGCGTTTATTTTCCAATCCGGTAATTCATTTTTTCTTCAAAGACCTACTAAGCACTCAAAACCTCACTCTTAGATGGTATGGACTTTAAAGAAGTTATGTGCTTAAGGACCTTTGAACCAAATGACATATTTATAACTGTGCTTCCATCATGAACGGTTTTAAGAATTTGTTGTGATGGACAATAATTTCTAAGAGGTTATGAGAAGTTTTACAACATTGGAAGAAGTTACCAACCACCAGATTAGTGGGATAATGGGTCCATGTAAGTTTTACAACAGGGGGAAGAAGTTACAAACCACCAAATTAGTGGATAATGGGTCCATGTAATACAGACTATTTCAGCATTAACAAAAATGCTAACATTCTCTCACTTGGTCCGTATATTCTAATCCCATTAATGAAATATAATACACGAATCATGGTGATAGTTTCTCTAGGAGCGATGAGTATCTTCCATGTATCACAATGCACTATGTCTCCAAACTTTAGCCCATATAATTGATGAATAAACTCAATATTTATTCTCGGTCCATACTTTAGCGATATTTCTGAAAATAAAACTGAATGTGCACACAGTTAACGAGAAATATCGTATAAAATAGAGTTTCATAAACATTCATTGTTACAACAAAATTTTACAGAGTGGGACTAAGTCCCATTGTGACTACATGATCCATAAATTTCGGCGGTGGCATGCCTTTAGTTAAAGGAGCAGCGAACATTACTTCATTGCTGACATGATCAATGACCACTTTCTTGTCTTTAACACGTTCTCTTATGTCTAGATATTCGATGTCGATATGTTTGCTTCGACTACCACTTTTATTATTCTTGGCCATAAAGACAGTAACTGAATTGCCACAATATAACCTTAATGGCTTACATATAGAGTTGACAATTCTAAGCCCAGAAATAAAACTCTTCAACCATAGACTATGTGAGGTAGCCTCAAAAAAAGAAACAAACTCAGCCTCCATAGTGGAAGTAGTAACTAGAATCTGTTTGGCACTTCTCTGAGATATAGCTCCCCCAGCTAACATAAATATGTATCCGGAAATTGATTTCCATGAATTAACACAGCCAACAGAGTTGAATCATAGTAGCTAATGACCTCTAAGTCATTTGATTGTTTGTACATAAGCATGTAGTCTTTTGTCCCTTGAAGATATCTTAAGGCTTTCTTTGCAGCTCTCCAGTGGTCAAAACCTGGAATACTCTGATATCTTACTTACATTCCAACAACAAATGCTATATCAGGTCTTGTACAAACCTAATCATACATCATTTTTCCGACAGCATAAGCGTATGGAATGTCTTTCATTCATTCCCTCTCAAGATCGTTCTTTGGGCACTAATTCAAATTGAAATTGTCACCTTTCACGATAGGAGCTACACTTGGTGAACAATCTTACATTTGAAACCTCTATAAAATTTTATTGATATAGGATTCTTGAGATAAACCTGAGGTACCTTGATGTCTATCTCGATGAATCTTAATACCAATAACGTAAGATACATCACCCATGTCTTTCATATCAAAATTTATAGAGAGAAATTATTTCATCTCATGTATCATTCCCTTATCATTGGATGCAAGTAAGATATCATCCACATATAGCACTAAGAGACATATTTTGCTCCCACTGATTTTATGGTATATACATTGATCCATAATGTTCTCAACAAAGTCGAATAAAGAGATAACATTATGAAATTTCCAATACCATTGATGGGACACTTAAATTAGTCCATCTATGGATTTCTTTAACTTTCATAGCAAGTGCTCACCATTACTAGAGGACAATCCTTCAGGTCGTTTAATATAAACCTCTTCCTCTAGATCACCATTGAGAAATGCAGTTTTCACATCCATGTGTTGCAATTCTAAGTCAAAGTGTGCTACTAATGCCAAGATTATGCGCAAGGAATCCTTTTTAAACACAGGAGAAAAGGTCTCTGTGTAATAAATTCTTTCCTTTGAGTGAATCCTTTATCAATGAGTCTTGCTTTATATCTTTCTACGTTGCCTGATGAGTCCTTTTTAGTCTTAAAGACCCATTTACATCCAATGGTTTTAACACCATTAGGCAACTTGACAAGTTCCTAGATCTCGTTACTTTTCATAGAATTCATCTCTTCTTTCATGGAATTGTACCACAATTCAGACTTTTTACTATTTACGGCTTGTGAAAAAGACTCGGTATCATTTTCAACTCCAATTTCAGACTTGCAAATATACAACAGTCACTAGGAATTGTAGATTTTCTTTCTCTAGTAGATCTTCTGAATGTTGCACTAACATTTTCCTGTGGATCATGTTGTTTAACTGGATTTTCAATAATTTTAGGAATTACTTGAACAACTTGATCTGTGGGCACGTTTTCAGCAGCTTGTGGAATCTCATTGATTGGTTGCTCAACACCCAATTGTACTTGATGGGTATTATGTACAACAATCAATCTTTGACTTGAAGTGGAGGTCGATCTCTTACAGAAATTGGATTCTGAAATTGATCACTCCCACTAATTAAGTCATTCTGAAGAAATTTTGCATTCCTTGATCCACAATTCTAGTATTGTTAGATGGACAGTAGAGTCGGTATCCTTTAGACCATCGGCATTTCCAATGACATATCCACTAATGATCCTAGGATCCAGTTTCTTTTCTTATGGGTTGTAAATTCTAACTTCAGACGGGCATCCCCATACACTTATATGTGTAAAAATAGGTTTCAAACCTTTGAATAACTCAAAAGCTGTCTTTTGAATAGCCTTGGTTGGAACTCAGTTTAATATATACGTTGTTGTCTTAAGAGATTCAATCCCCAAGAACTTAGGTATCTTAGAGCTACTTAACATACTACGCACCATGTCCAATAATGTTCGGTTTCTTCTTTCTGCTACACCATTCTAATCTGGAGAACCATGTATAGTATATTGGGCAACAATCCCATTTTGTTGAAGAAACTTTGCGAATGGAACTTATGCTTGTCCATCTTCAGTATATCTATTGTAATACTCACCACCTCTATCAGTTCTCACAATCTTTATTTGTTTTTCACATTGTTTTTCTACTTCAGCCTTGAAAACTTTAAAGGCTTCTAATGCTTCGCTCGTATTCTTATCCTATGTGGATTGTAGACTCACGATCCACCAACCACGTGAGTCGAGATAGAGAGGCGTTTGTGGAGTTCTATCAAGTTTAATCTAAATCAAGGTGGATCTATGTAGGAAATAATGCTAGGCCTTAAGTCAAAGGTATAGGCACTTGCAAAGTGGACTTGCGTGGTGGCCAATCCTTGATGTTACATGAGATCCTATATTCTCTGGAGATTTGATGAAACTAAATATATGTGTATGTTATTTTAGACGTTGGTTTTGATTTGATTTTTAGTCGTAATGGTGTTAGAATAACTCTAGTTAATGTTTTATATGGTTTTGGACTATGTTATGATCAGTTTATCGCTTTAGATCGTAATCCTTCGACTTATGACTAATATGTTGACCGTTGTGTGATGGCATGTTATTCAAGTAACAATGATATTGATGTTATTACATGGAATGCAAGATTAGGTCAGATAGGACATGATCGAATGAATAGGTTGGCTAAAGAAAGACATTTAGGTTCTTTCACCAAAATTCATATGCCAACTTGTGAAAATTGCCTTGCTGGAAAGATTACGCATAAACCATTTGGAAAGTTTAAAAGAGCTGAGTTTCCGCTTCAATTAATTCATTCTGATATTTGTGGTCCAATGAATGTGAAGGCAAGATCTAGTGCTACATACTTCATTACATTTAATGATGATTTCATGTAATTTGGTTATGTCTATTTGATTCCTCATCAATCTAAAGCACTTGAGTGCTTTAAAAGATATATGAATTAAGTTGAAAATCAATTATATAAAAGCATAAAGGCTTTAAGAACTGATCGAGGACGTGAAAATTTGTCAAAACAATTTGAAGAATTATGTGCTGAAAAAGATATTATCACACAGTTAACTACTCCATATACACCTCAACAAAATGGTGTAGCTGAAAGAAGGAATAGAACATTATTGGACATGACATGACCAATGATGGCGCAGGCAAATTTCTCTATGTCTTTCTGGGGAGATGTATTATTAAATGCTGCTTACATATTGAACAAAGTTCCTTCCAAATCATATTCTTCCACTCCTTATGAACTTTGGACTGGTCACAAAACAAACCTGAATTATCTTCAACCGTGGGATTGTGCAGCATATAAATTAATAAATTAATTAATTAGTTGGATAGGGCAAATCAAATTGGGTCGGGTCGGTCCACATGGATGACCCACGACCCAAAACTTAGATCTCCCACTTCGCACATTGTGGACAAGACCTAAGCAAACACAATATCAATCAGACACACAATTCATACGACAAATAGTTCGTGCGACCCGTGAGCATGAAGAGCTTACCTTTAAGGTTTTACAAGCCCTACATAGGAATCCAATCACATGTGGAAAGAATTCACTACTATTTTAAGGACACTGTTACTCACAATACCCCAGACATCATTCACTACTTCAGTAGTTACTTATTCGATACCTCAATCTCTTAAAGAGGCGAACACGAGTTCATGTTTAACTTTAGACACACAATTATACTCTAGTGTAATAGCGGGCTTATGTATACAAGTTGAATTGTTCATTTTAATCATATTGCCTTTCTACTCGAATCTATTTGTTCCATATCAACTGCGTTTCTAGACATGTACTGCAATACCGAATCGCTCATGGCTATTACTAACATGCTAAAGTAGAACCACCGATCGAAACTTCAAGAAACAATACAAGGTCAAAATGTATTTCATTGAAAATTCAGTTTAACTTTTCGGGGTCTCGCACAATGAAGAAGCAGGGAACCATTCTTTCATTGACCCATTGATCGCATAATACACGTGGTATGAAACACGTGCTATGATTTTTACACCTTATATTGGTGTATGTGTCTTATACTTTCGATTATTCAACATCGTACATTCCATGGTCTAAACACCTCCAAATGTTTAACCCTAGTTTCTCTCTTCAGTTATCCTCAAGCTCATTTTCTTGGATAAACTTTTGTCTGGGTGATAAAACAAGTCATAATATGGTGGTGAAACTGATCTCTTCACGTTCTCAACAAAAGAGTCGATTGCTCGTGTGAGAGAGCTAATCTCGCGACTTGTTCGACTAATTTTATATCTTACAAATTATCACATGTATATCATATTTGAATATAAATCCATTAGTATTATATAAAACAAAATATTATAACAATCAAGTGATTTTACAATACAGAAATATCATGATATTCTACGCAAACCTAGAGCCTTAACATGTTTTTCAAATAGGTCTCTAGAAATGACCTTCGTAAAATGATCAACTATCATTTCATGTGTAGGAATGTATTGCAAAGTTATTTCTCCACTTGCCACTACGTCTCTCACAAAGTTATACTTGATATCAATGTGTTTGGTATTACTATAAGATTTAGGATCCTCCGTATATGCGATAGCCGCTTGACTATTAAAATATAGAATCAAGGGAACCTTAGAATCCTTTGCAATACTGATATGTTGAAAGAATCTCTTTAACCAAACATCTTCTTACTGCAGACGCGCAAGCCACAAATTCAAATTCCATTGTTGAAAGAGTTGTGCAAGTTTGCTTCCTACTTTTCCATGAAATAGCACCACCATTTAGTAAGAATGCATAATCAAATGTTGATTTTCTATCATTCAGGTCACCAGCCCAATCACATCTATATAACCTCTTATGAACAAATCAGATCCACTATGAAAAAGTATATGATCTGCAGTTCCCTTCAAGTATCAGAATATTCTCTTTACTGCTTTCCAATGATCTCTTCCAGGATTGGATTGATACCTGCTAACTAGACTCACAACATAACAAATGTCGGGGAGAGTACACATCACAACATACATCAAACTCCCAACAACAGTAGAATAAAGAACTCGAGACATGTCTTCCTTTTCTTTTTCAGACTTTCGACACATTTCAAGTCTTAAAGTTTCACCCCTAGCTACAGGAGTATCCACGAATTTGAAACTATACATTCGAAAATGGTCCAATATTTTCTTTATATAAGTTTCTTGAGATAAACTCAAATTTCTTGGAACGATTTCTTTGGATCTTAACACCCAATATATAGTCTACTTCACCCATATTTTTCATATCAAATGATTTTGAAAGCCAAGACTTGACAATTTTCACATACTCTAAATTATTTCCAGCTAATGAAATATCATTTACATAAAGAGAAAGAATTACAAAATTTCCATTGGACTTTTCCACATAGAGGCAATGGTCTTTATCGATCATGGTGTAATCAAATGACAACACCTCCTTATGAAATCTCAGGTACTACTGCCTTGAAGAATGCTTTAGGCCATAAATTAATCTTTTCAATTTATAAACTTTCTTTTCTTGACCTTTAACAATGAAACCTACTGGTTGTTCAATGTAGATTTCCTCGTTTAATTCTCCATTGAGGAAAGCGGTCTTCATATCCATTTATTCCTAATAGCTTTACGTTTCTTGGGAAGGTCAGGTAGATATCAGACTTTGTTGGTTTCCATGGACTCTAATTCTTCTTTCTTCTGTTTTAACTATTCATCCCTTTCAAGGCTTGATAAGGCCTCAGTTACAAAATTAGGTACATCCTATTCTGTAGGAGATACCAATAAAACATAATCCTCAATCTTACCATATCGTTTAGGTACCCCTTTTAATGTACTCTAACGTATTTGAAGTTCAGATTCCTCTATAAGCTTTTGGGATTCATAACTCCATTTGGACCAGGAATCCATTAAATTATCAAGTATGTTTGACAACATTACATGTTCTTCTGAATTCAACATTTCTTAGAGAGGGTCAACTTCATGTATTTCACCATTTTGGCAAAATCATATTCCAAAAATCTGACATCTCGTGATACAATTTCAATAATACTTCGATCCTCCAGTTCATCGATGAACATATACTCTTTGGAGAATTCAGAGTACCTTATAAAGATACATTTCCTTCCTTTTGTACTTAGTTCACAAACTCACTAAAGAAATCTTTAATATATGCTGCACAACCCGACGGTCTTTGATCATTCAGGTTTGTTTTGTGACCCGTCCATAGTTCATAAGGAGTGGAAGAAACTGATTTAGAAGGCACATTGTTCAATATGTAAGCCGCAGTCATTAATGCATCTCCCCAGTAAGAGATAGAGAAATTTGATTGTGCCATCATTGATCTTGTCATGTCTAATAATGTTCCATTCCTTCTTTCAGCTACACCATTTTGTTGAGGTGTATAAGGAGTAGTTAATTTTTTGATGATACACTTTTCAACACATAATTATTCAAATTGTTTTGATAAATATTCACGTCCTCGGTCAGTTCTTAAAGCCTTTATGCTTTTATCTAATTGATTTTCAACGTCATTCATATATCTTTAAAGCACTCCAGTGCTTCAGATTTATGAGAAATCAAATAGACATAACCAAAACACGTGAAATTATCTATAAATGTAATGAAGTATGTAGCACCAGACCTTGCCTTCACATTTATTAGACCACAAATATCAGAATGAATTAATTGGAGCGGGAGCTCGACTCTTTTAGCTTTCCCAAATGGTTTACCTGTAATCTTTCGAGCAAGGCAGTTTTCACAAGTTGGCATATCATTTTTTGTGAAAGAACCTAAATGTCCTTCTTTTGCCAACCTATTCATTTGATCTTGCACTATGTGACCTAATCTTGCATGCTACGTAATAGCATCAATATCATTGGTACTTGAATAACATGCTATTACACAACGGTCTACATAATAGTCATAAGTTGAAGGATTACAATCTAAAAGGATAAAACAATCATAACGTAGTCCAAACCATATAAACATTATCTAGAGTTATTCTAACACAAGTATTACTAAAACACAAATCAAAACCAATGTCTAAAAGAACAGACACAGCTACTAAGTTTCGTCGAATCTCTAGTGTATATAGGACGTTATGCAACATCAAAGAATGGCCACCATGCAAGTTTACTTTGCAAATGCCTATCCCTTTGACTTATAGTTTCATATTATTTCCTATGTAGATCCATCTTGATTTAGATAAACCACGACAAAACTTCACAAACGCTTCTCCATCTCGACTCACCTGGTCGGTGGATCCTCAGTCTACGATCCATATAGGATAATATTCAAATAGTAAAGAAGTGCTAGAAACATATGTTGCACTTTGAGATGCGTTTGGAAATGCTACCTTTTTTCAGCTCAGTACATACACGAGCGAAATGCCCCAACATTTTACAATTTTATCACTTCATTTTGCTCTTGTTTTTCTACTTGAAAAACCGTTTTCTTTTCTTGGAATTTAGCTTTTTCTTTTTCTTAAAGGGTCCTTCTCTAGTCGCTTTCTCTTTCCCATTTCTCTTCCAATTTTTTTTGCGCTTGAAGCCTGAAGATTCTGTTCCACATGACTCTGCCACAAAGGCATTAGAAGCAGCTTTAGCAGCACCAAGGCGCTCATCGTCAAGTTCAACATGGTGTGCAACATCAAAATTATTGGTCAAGTTAACATTTAAATGTTCCCAATTATTGTGAAGAGACCGAATCACTGCCTTAACTTGTTGCTCATCTAAAAGAACATGGCCAACACTCTTGAGTTGAGTTATCGTGTTTGATATCACCATAAGGTGTTGTTTGATATTTTGATCATGACACTTTTTGTAAGTGTCAAATTTGATAGTCAACTATCGGAGGTCGGTTACAGACGTACCCTCATATATTCCTCGCAGATGTTCCCACATAGCATGAGCAGTTGGGAGTTCCTCACATTCATCTATGAGGTCATCAACCACAGGACTAACTATTATTCCACGTGCAGTGGATTAGCTTTTTTCCATGCCTTGTAAGCTTCAAGATCCCTTCTGTGTTGTGCAGTATTACCATCTTTTGGTTTATTCAAAACATGGTTAATACATTCTAAAGGTTTTTGCTCTTCCAGTACATACCATATTTTATGACTCCAGATGTCATAATTATCACCATTAAGTTTTTCACCTTTTTTTAATCAGCAATGATACTTTTTGATGCCATATTTGTTAGAAGATATAATCATGCAAGATCTTTTATTCAAATATGCATGGGACATACATATTCAAGCAAATCAATTCTCATAAAGGTTTCATATTTAAATGTAAAATCGAAAAGACACGTAAGTGATTAGCATTTCAAGCACACCTCATCCAATTCTAGGGGTAAACGATCATTAGTCAGTATAAAAACCAACAAAGAGTGGGGTGAATCCCACAGAGAGTAGTACATGTTCAAATTCAATTAGGAAGTGCAAACGTGATCTAATCATCCATAGGAATAGAAATTATCAAAAAAGACATGAAACAAATAAAAAGGGATGCCACGAATGTCAGATGATAGGGATTTTGTTTGCAATTATCAATTACAAAGCAGTCATAAACAATTCGAAGTAATAGTAAGGAGAGGAATTCTCGGGATGTGATCAGTTATAGGCAAATTTTGATATATAGGTAATTGAAACTACTAATAAATAGCTAAAAATCAGTGGGTAGGCTAGACTATAAGGGAGATAGTTTTCTCTCGAATAGCTATCCCCAATTAGGTGATTTCATTCGAACATCAACAAGCATAACAATGAAGAATATCCTACACCATAATTCATCCAAACTCTCAAGCTAGATGGGTAGGATTGGGTTTAGGATTCTCTCTTTCAAGCTGAACCCAGCTCAACCCAATACTTACAAATCATTATTAAAAAATCTTAGTTCTAAAACCTCTTTTTCGAGCAAGCCAAGAACACAAAATTAGAACTTGCAAAAGTTCTAAAACCTCTTTTTCGAGCAAGCCAAGAACACAAAATTAGAACTGCATTTGCAACTAATAGTCATAATTTAAACCACAATTAATGATTAAACCCACTTCAATATAGCATTTACACTAGTAATTAACAAAACCCATAAACTAATTCAACCCATAATCACATGATCACACCCCAAGAATTGGGGTTTTAGCCAAACGTCATAAAAGTGTAAAAATGGTTACCAAATCGATTAGCCATTAACTGGGTAAGAGTAATTTAGTCTTTACAATGTTTGAATTTACAGAAAATTCAAAACCCACTTGCAAAATCTCCAAATGGAATCTCCAAAATCCTTCAAGTCTACTAAGAAATTATGAAAAACTCCAGAGAAAGGTATTCTAAACTTATTCAGTCTAAGTCAGCATACTAAATTAAGTGTTCAAAATTTAATTTATAGGCGCTAAATATAAGCCACGAAGGGACATTAGGCGAAGTAAGTCGGGTTTGCCGAACCACTCGGCGAACTGCCCAATGCTCTCTTCTATCACCTTTCTATCTAGACTCTCAGCATCCTCAAGTCCTATAACTTTGGGCGATCTCTCTTTGCATCGCAGAACTGCTCGGCTGTTCACCGACTGCCCCTTTTCTATCGCCGACTTGGTTTCTTCCCTCAAGGCTAGCACACTAGAACTTTAGGCGGTCAAAGTAGTCACACTACAAGAAAAATGCTCAACTACGAAGGGAAAAATGGTCCCTAAAAGTTATATTATGGTCCCTAAAGGGCAATAGAGACCACAAAATCTTGTCGCCACCCCGTCCCTATAGCCTCCGTCGCTAATGGTCATTGAGGACGAGAAACATTAGCTAGTCCTTAAATTGTTTGTGCGACCAACATTAAACTGGTCCTTAACATGGTTTTAGAGACAATAGTTATTGGTCCCGAATTAAAGAGATTTGACAACCATTAAAAATATTGTCCTAGAAATACTTTTAGAGACTAGATTTATTGGTCCTTATATATTTGACCAATTGGTGTTCTTAAAGATTTTCAAATTGGTCCTAAGACACAATTTACATCATGCTTCTGAATTTCCTATTTTTAAATTATAATGCAATTTAAAAGGAAAAATCAAAAGCATATATCCGAAATACCATAATCTTCTTTCATATATATATATATATATACACACCATAATACACCAGTCATGTCATTGTTCACCCAACTACTACTTTACAAAAATAAATAAACAAACTAACATCATCTATCAAATAATATTAATGTAGAGGTTGTCTTGTTGGCTCATCCAATTTCCTAGGCTCTTTGCATTCCAGAATCAGAAGTAAGTAGTTCCTATGACTGAAAAGTTTCAGGTCAAACAACTACTTCGAGCAGTTTCAGGTCCAATTTGTTTTAAGCTCATGGGATAGCTAATCTTCACGTGGCTTCCGACCTGCTAAGAGTGGAGAAATCTTCATATTTGCTTAGTGCAAGGACAAGCAATTGACAAAGTCTAGGCAGGTTACAAAAGCCTAGCGTCAGCTAATACGTAGAGTGTGATTACAAGGCTAGCAATGTATTGACGAAACACAGTAGTTTCATGCACCTGCAATGGTCAAGTACATAAACAATTGACCAATGTTTGCTGAATTTAATTTTAAGATCAAGGAACTAATCTTTTAACCACCAAGTTGATACACAAGCATATTTATTCCAAATGATTTATGCAGAACGCAATGTCTCAATTTCAACTTTAATTGAGCTAATGGAAAGTGGTAGCTGTCCACTTTTCATAGCATAAAGAGTAACATATTTATAACAAAATATGACCTGTTCAACCTTGTACACTTTTATAAGTTGCTGCAATTTACCAAACTACTGAACAATAGGGTATATCAGAGTGAAATAATATTAATAAATTTTCTTTATTAAAGTGACAATGAGACATTTTCAAGAATCAAGTTTCACCATATACATTAGACACATTTACTTAAGTGAAGTAAATAGTTTTTAAAAGAAATGCACATAATAAATATGATCTGGAAAAGTATGATGAGATCTAGAACAAATAACAACATGCCTAGTGTGATCACACGAGTGTGCTTTGGAAAAAGTGAGGCGTACACGGAACACCACCATCTTGTGTGAGCTAAAGAGGTTATTTCTTATATGAACAGATATATAAAATTTTAACAAAAACATATGAGTACTTTCAAAAGTTCAACACTTATAATTTGTAGAATAACAAGTCACTAAAATAAACACAATACCATGGCTGAGACAAAATAACGATTCCTATTAACTTCAATGTTTCCTTAAAAATATTAACTTCAATGTTTCCTTAAAAATAATTTTTGCCAACAAATGAACCACAATGCACGTGTGGATATGCTCTGAGACACCTTATGGTGATCCAGGACTAGTTTAGTTGTGTAAATCTTGTGTTTGGTCAGAGACGTGTGTATATATAAAACTTTGATATCTAAGTAATTGTTTCAGGACCAACCTACTAGATCTGATTGTACCTACTCAGGAAATGCACAGCTTTCCACCAGTGCTTATTACACTCGTATTTGCTAGTTGATTCTTAAAAGTAATAACTCGACCTTGAAGCAAATTTAATCTGCCTCAAAAATTAATAACTAGAATAGCTAAAGTTTTTAAAGAAGTTCCTAATAAATTAATTAAAGTTACTAATATGATCAAATCCAGGATCTGAAACCGAAGAAGCATACATTTACCACTCTAACTCTGCTCATGGAGGGAAAAGTAACAATATGTTACTTGTAGTTAGAATCAACATGATGTAGTCAAGAAGGGAGTGGTATTCATATTTAACATGCTCTAGATTTAACCAACTCCAAGTCCACATCCACATCAGATAACTACTCTAGATTCTCTTTTCCACCTTAAATCATACACCTCACAATTAGTAAATATGCAATGTGAAGCTAATAGAGAGAAACGTTTACCTATTTGGCAGTTTCTCTAAAAGATTTTCAATTCAAGTTTTCATTCCCTTACTTATAATAGTTCTTTTACAGATTAACCTCCCTTTGAAATATCAACATCAACTAGTCAAGATTCTATCTCTCACAAAGGATTATTCATCCTATGTTCTTTCCCATTCATCTTTCTCACATTCCACAAATTTGTGTTATCCATTAATTCATATCATGCACTTCCTATTCCATAATGGTAGACACAACACAAACAAGAAGAACATAGATGTACTCTTTGAATATGTTAGTTGTTTCATAGAGTTAACAATAATAAGCACAATGACTATTACAATATCATTAATGACAACTGGATATATGTTTTCTCGACATATAAGTAAGTTTCATAGACAGCACAATTATATGAGATTAGCCAAACTGGATCATATATCTCAAGGGCTATAGGCCTATATCAACCATATCAAAATATTTTCCCATTCTAAAGAAATATGAACACACAGATATGCAAACACTATATAGATAACTGTCAAACTGATAAATTAGTTGGAGATTATTCATTTCAATCACTATTTATGTATTATATCACAACTAGAAATTATCAGTTAGAAATTAGCCTAAAACAATAAATTCTTAACACCATCTTCAAGACCATTAAAATATCCTTTTAAAATGTACAGACCTTCAGAGATATGGCTTTGAATCCTTCCATGTTGGCCATATTTATTCTTGTACTTCCAAATACTTATACACCCTATACTTAACAACTCATATGGTTCTCCCCAATAAGCCACTACCTTGACCAATAATCAGAACCCCAAATTTACCATAGATTACAATAAAGGGAAACAAATACTTTATACTATAAAGCCTCTGTAAAAACACTAATGCATACCCTTAAAGATAAACTTTCATTATTATGAAAAATATCCACGAATCGCATCTAAAAATGATATTCCACTTCTTATAAGCATTTAATCAAATACCCTAATGTAAATTAGTGCTCACCATAGTGGAACGAAGAGGTGAATAGAGGTAAAACTGAGGTTTCTTCCATTTTGTGAAATTGCGGATGCAATGTTGTGTCTTCATTTGGCAATATATTCTAAAAATATCAAAGATTTGGGGATTCTTTCCAAAAAGAAGAACCACAAATAGGATCCGTTAGTGGAGTGGTGAATATGGGTAAAGAGAAATCTAAGTTTGCAGATTAGGTTTTGAGCGAAGAGGATATGCATCGCCGCTCAGAAATTTAGAGGCATTAAAGAGTTTCTTGCGATGTAGTAGATGTATCAAATTTAGGGGTTTTCAATTTTTATCTTTATTGTATTTTTTTAAAAGAAAAAAATTATAATAGGGCCTTATGTCGGGTCATTTTAGAGATTTAGGACCAGATATTTATTAATTTAGGGACGGATATTATGATCCTTCCTTAATTAATTAGAAACTAAGCACCAGCGAAAATCTTGTCCTTATAGTGTATTTTCAAGGACCAGTTTTTTAACCAGTCTTTATAATTTGGTCCTTAAAGAAACATTTTCTTGTGGTGTCACTCGGCAACACGCCAAATGCTCTTGGCGATCCTTAGGCTCGCCTTTCTTTACTTATTCAATTTGTTTTGTTTCTTTTTGTCTGTTAGTATCCTTGCTTTGCTTCTCAATTCATATACCTGAAAATCAAGGCTTTGACATCAGTTTATAGCACATATTAAACATTTGAGGACACTAAATTTATTTAAACTAAGCCCCAAATGAGTCCAAATCTCGGACTCATCAACACCCCCAACTTAAACTTTTGCTTGTCTTCAAGTAAAACTCAAGATCAACAATTCAAAAAGGATGTCTCAAATAGTGCTGCATAAGACTCAACATGAATGAACACAACAAGGTTCAACTTACTCATTCAATGATCAATTGTGCACTCAAAGATTCAAACTATGACTCACCTTTATCAAAGATGCTCAAGTTCACAATACTTGGTTCAAATGTAAGTTCAAACTCAACAACGATGCTCAAATGCCCTCACAACAAAGATGACCCCCCATTCACACAAAGTTCTTCAACAATTTATAGTTCCAAAATTACATGGGACTCTCACACTCACAAAGATGAACATATGCATGACTTCACCCATAGGTTTGCCCTTATTTTCCAATGAACTTTCGTTTCAGCTCATTCAAGATCACAAAGGTCTTTTCAAGGCTTGTGATAGGGCTGAGTGTAAAGGTATGGTCATTTAGGCTCAGTGGCTGATACCTTTATGAACTGCGGTCTGAACATCACTTTCTTCCTTTTCTTTAACATTTTGATCATGCTCATAATCCACCCCATTATTCAACTTCAAATGAACTACCGAATACCCCATTTCTTTTGCAGCTTCCACTACTTTATTTCACAAATTTTAATTTTTTTTCTTTGATTTCTTCTTTTCTCATTCTCTTTTTTTTTGAATGGAGGGGTATTCCATTTTTTTCAAAACCATTGCTCAAGGGGGATTTTCTCACACTTCTTGATTTTCCTTCTCTTTTGGCCTAAGTTGACTATTCAAACAAACAATACTTTATGAATGTTATGGGTGAAAGGATAAAGAGGGATCACAATTGTTCATGTTTCTTCCTAGAAAAGGATAAGACTCAAGAGGATTCAAGCAAGGTTCACACATCTCACAAGGTTGGCCACAAAAGAGGTATATTGTCAAATTGTTTCACTCTTCAAAATTGTTGCCTAAGATCATTTCAAGTGCTTGCATCACTTAGTCAACCGGACCAGCGGGGCAAATTCTAGGTTCCATCACACATAATGTTCAAAGTAAGCTCATCACAAAAGGCATTGACACCAATATCAAACAAGACTCCACACTTTCTATCTAGTGTGCAATGTTCATCATAAGAGACTCATTCGATTACCAGCTAGTCACAACGAGATGCTAAAAGTTCACACATTGACTATGAAACTTCATTAGCCTCATCGTAGCCGCACATTATTTTCGTTCAATTAAGAGCACTATTCAAGTCATCGGTATTGCACAAGAACAACCACAATCACATACACTAGAGGTGGCAAATTTTTTAAAAATAGGTTCAAAACCGTTTCCATTTAAAACAAAGCATCACAAGCTAAAACATCCACAAGAATCAAGAATCAAGATGAAACACATATATAGATCACAAAACCCAATATTCACAAACAAAACAGAATCACAAGAAGTAGGTATGGAAATACCTCACCTCACCCACAAAAGAAAAAGTAGTTGTCCTCAAATGCAAGTAAATAATGAAAATCAATAAAAACAACAAACAGGGAGGTAAAAATGATCATGTCTACTCAGTCACTTCATCTGTCGGGGAATCAAAGCCCGGGGTAACACACTGAGGTTGGGCATCAGTGCCTGGTATCTCATCAAATGTACCTGCACTAGGGCCTCTCATAGTGGTGTCTCTCAAGGAGGCCTGTCGGGCTGTCCCAATCATGGCACCCTCTAAGTCAGCCAAATCCTCATAAACAGCCGTATCTCGGTCCCCAATCTGCTCATCATCGGTCTTAGTCTCAGACTCAGCAACAACAACATCCTACATAATATCATCTCCAGTGGTAGCCGGAGGTACCTCAGCACAAGCTAGAATCTCAGCACTCATATCATCGGGGATCTCCACCGTCTCAAATAGTGAAGTGAAGTCTCTGGACTTCAGCTGGTCCACATCCTTCCTCAGCTCGGAAACATCAGCTTACAAAGTTGTAACCTCAGTAGAAATGCTCTTCTCTCTCCCAGAAACCTCAACCCTTGCTGAGAGGGCATCAATGGAAGCCCTAAGAGGATTCAATGCAGCAGTAATAGCTCGCTCAATCATCTAGGACACCTCGACCTTTAACCAGGAAGTCCGCACATCTGCATAATGGTCTAGGTGCCCCATATTGAGAAACGTGGCCTGAATAATCGGAGTCATGGAGGCAGTGGTACTAGCAGTAGTTCTATGGGGTTGGGAAGTAGTAGAGGAATTTGGGGTCTGGGTAGGAGTGGAAGTAGATGTACCCGAAGGCCCGGAGGCCGGAGTAGGGAAGGCTACCTCTACAGGTAAAAAATCAATATCAACCTACGGGGATGTATCCACCAGAGCTGGTCTCATCCTATTCACCTCATCCCATGTGTACTCAGCCTTTATGCACCAAATGTCGGTGGAGGATGTGGGTGTAATTTCAACACTCCTCTTCTCGTGATGAGGAACTCCAGCACGACGACATAACTCTATAATGAGTACTGCAAATGGAAGGGATGTCTGGTGCTGTTTGGCCCTCATGGCCATCTCCTATTCTATAATCAACCCCAAGTTCAGAATCTTTCTAGCTATGAGGGCTCCGAGACAGGCTGCCTTTGGGTAGCGGAGAATGGGCTCGTTCTACGAAGGGGTGATATATCTACTGATGAACCCAAACTAGTACCATTCTGCTATGTTCAAATCCTTCGTATCAATAAGTGCCCCGGCCTCAATCCACCTCGGGGTGGTGTCAGAAACGAGTGGAGCTAGCCTGCCCTTCAGGTCATCTAGAGTCTGTGAAGTAATCATCCTCTATTACTCATGCTCAAAACCTACAGCCCTAACAAACACAACATTGATATCATCGCTGCCGCATCTCACCATCCTCCCTCGAACCATCAGAAATTCTACCGGTCTGAAGGCAGTGGCCTTCTTCTTTGCCTTTGGTACCATGTTACTGTAAGACGTATAAAACTCCCAGACCTATGTAGGAATGTATGGGCCACTGGGCTTGGTGAAGATCTCGAACCTGTGGAACTGAAGAGTGTCCCATACATTTGGGTACATGTCCACTACACCGTCCGTGGATAACCTCTTTTATTCTAGAATGGTTCTCAACCCCTCAGCTTTTAACCAGTTGAGTAACTGGGGAGGAGAACCTTGAACTGGTGGTGCTGTAACCACCGTCTGTGTTGGAGTGGGAACTGTATTTGCAGTAGGAGGGGTAGACTCCAGAATCCTATCTGGATCTTGACGATCTTTTACACAAATCTATGCTTGCCGGGTCTGTAGTAATTGATCATCCTCAGGCTTGAAGAATGAATCCTGAGAATCAAAGAACTCCCCATAACTGCTGGAGTTGTGCTCCGATCTTTCAACTACGGGCGCCTTACCCATGCCTTTGCCTCCCTTCGGAGGTGCTTTCCTGCTCTTTGTGGTGGAAGTAACTGCTCCCTCATTTATCATAATACCCCGTGCCTTTTTTCGAGGCGGCATGCAACTGTCATCCTAATTGGTCCTATCCATATCTGCAAAACACAACGAAAAAATGTTAGAAATCCTTAAAGAGAGTTGCAGAAATCAAGTTACAGAAAGACTCGTCGAACCAGTCACTTAAGCGAGCAAAATCAGGCTAGCCGAAAGGACCAGCTTGAAAAACATCCAGAATTAAGGCATGTCGGCGATGCTCAAGTCCCTTTAGTGAATCACCGACACCAATTGGTAAGCTTCGACATGCTCCCCGAATATTACAGTGTATTTTAGGGGTTAGGTTCGCAGAAAAAGAGTTCAAAGGAACCTTTTGGTGAGTCGCCAAGTGAACTCGGTGAGCTCAGGCTTCCCGCCAAAAGTTACAGACTCATTTAAGCCAAAATATGAAATTAAGAGCAATTAAAGGGGACGTTGGCGAACCATCAAACCATTCCCCTTTGATTCAATGAATGGTTCGAATGGCGAGCCAAAATCATCTTTTTAAGGATTTAGGCACAAGTTCGAACACAATACGGGAAATCCGACACATAAAACACCATTTAAACAATTACCCAACACATATCAATACACAATTACCGATTGCATTTGAGTTTAACCACTAAACTAAAGTACGTGATTCGACACACCAACCTGTATGCCGCATTGAGAAATTGAAAAGATAGGCGGCAAAGTTTTCTAATCCGAGCATGAGATCACACACAAAAAGCGAATAAAATAGCAAAAATAAGGAATATCTAAAGTTTGGGTGAGAGTGCACTGGGTTAGAATTAAGAGAATATGAAACATTTTGAAATTTTAAATTGTTTGGTCTTTTAAAACCTTTTCGTTTGCGGCCCTTTCGATGGAGTAAGTCATCCACGCCGAGTTTTACAGAACCTCCAGTCAATTTAGGGGTTCAAATGACGGACAAAATCGGGCTCGCTAGTCTGTTCTGCGAGTCGCCGATTAAGCAATTGGCTCGCCGAGTTTTACAGACTTCCACTTCAGATTTTATGGGTCCAACGGCGGTCCAAGTCGGGCTCGCCGACCTCTTTGGCGAGTTGCCGACTAGACCTTTGGCTCGCAAAACTTCCTATTTTCTAACATACTTCACTTTTCAACCTGCACAATCAACACCCATTATTGAAAATCAAAACTTAAAGCATTAAAAACTCGGGTTACCTCCAAGAAGAGCCTTTGATAACGTCATGGGATGACAAAAGCACCCATTCAAGATTCATATTTAGTGTTTGACATTGTGTCACTAGGAAACCTCCCTTGTCGTCTTGGATTCAAATGTGAAGAAATTTGACCCATTTGGGTCTCCAGCTGTTTAATATAGACTGAGTGAGAGATCACCGTCTTATTGTGAGTCGAGACATCTTCTTTCATTTCTTTCAACACTTTGTCGGACCCTTCAACCTTGTTTAGAATGCGTGAGAGAATGTCTTCCGTATGGACACCCTCAGATTCCTTGGGCTTTTGATGCTAATGGGGAGGAACATACCTATCCTTCTCCTTGTCTCTTTCCTTCCATGTGGCATTGCGATCACGCCAATCTCTGTCACGGTCTCTCCATCACTCATCTCTATTCCAACCTTGATTTCCACCCGGTCTTAGGTAGTTTGCACGATAACCTCCTCATTGTTTGGTTAGGTAGTTCACTTCCTCATTGTATAACACTTCAAATTCTGCCTCATCGGGGTTAACTCCACGAACACCCACATCATTAACACTCATTGAATATGACATTTTTAAACAAGATATCCAGCTGGGTCATCATTTTGGTCATGTTTTGGCCTCTCTCTTGATCCTTTTCGGTTTATTCTTTTGTCATTCTAAAATTGAAAGGAGAGACTTGATCCTCACGAGTGTACCATGCCTTATTGATCTTGGTCATGCACTCAAGGAATTGAGACGCTACTTTATAGGGTTTCTGCATTATACTAACAGGAATAAGTTGATTATCAACTCCTTTGTTTACTGAGTCGAAGCTCTTATAGAAGTATTGCAGCAACACATTATTGGGCAATCCATGAGTTGGGCATAGCAACACCAACTTCTTAAACCTCAGCCACGTCTCATGGATTGGCTCACCTTGAAAGCATTTGAAACCTTGGATACTATCCCTAAGAATCATCATCTTCGATGGTTGAAAGAATCGCACTTGGAATGCAGTAGTTAGCTCGTCCCAAGAAGTGATGGAGTCTTTTGGCAACTCAGCCAGCCACTTAGTGGCCTCCCCCATCAGAGGAAAAGTGAACAACCTCAGGCGGACTAATTCTTGCGATATTCTCTCGAATGAGAATGGACCACAGACGTCCAAAAAGTTTCAAATATGCTCATAGGGATCCTTATGAGCAACCCCCCCTCCTTCCACCTAAACAAAGCCTTTAGTTGTAGGAGCTGAAGCATTGTGCTAGTGATGTGAAAAACAACATTTCCTTCAGCTGGAGGTAGACGTATTTCCCCAACACCACCCAATGGAATTGTGTCATTGACACTAGGGTCATTTACATCTTTGTTGTTTCCAACATTATCTTGGTGGCCCACTTGGAAAACCATTACTTCTGTTAACGCTCATCTCCTCCTCGGTTAAACACAAGCAACACAAAACCAAAACAAATATAAGCAGAATCAACTATAACTAAAAAGATCACAATAAACAGCTAAAAATTAGTGGGTAGGCTAGAATATAATGTAGATAGCTTTCTCTCTAACAACTATCCAGAGTCAGGTGATTTCTTCTGAACATCAATAAGCATAACAATGAAGAACATCCCACACCTTAATTCATCCACTCTCTCAAGCTAGATAGGTAGGATTGGGCTTAAGATTCACTCTCTCGAGCTGAACTGAGCTCAACCCAATACCTACAAATAATTAATCAATAATGTCAGTTCTAAAACCTCTCGCTCAAGCAAGCCAAGAACACAAAATTAGAACTGCATTTGCAACTACAATTCATAAATTAAACCACAATTAATGATTAAACCCACTTCAATATAGTATTTAAACTAGTAATTAACAATACCCATAAACTAATTCAACCCATAATCACATGATCACACCCCAAAAATTGAGGTTTTAGCCAAACATCATAAAAAAGTAAAAATGGTTACCAAATCGATTAGCCATCAACAGGGTAAGAGTAATTTAGTCTTTACAATGCTTCAATTTGCAGAAAATTCGAAACCCACTTGCAAAATCTCCAAAATTCTTCAAGTCTACTAAGAAACTATGGAAAAACTCTAGAGAAAGGTATTCTAAACTTATTCAACCTAAGTCAGCATACTAAACTAACTATTAAAAATCTAATTTATAGGTGCCAAAAATAAGCCATGAAGGGCCATTAGGTGAAGTAAGTTGGGTTCGTCGAACCTCTCGGTGAACCGCCCAATGCTTTCTTCTATCGCCTTTCTATCTTGGCTCTCAACATGCTCAAGTCCTGTAACTTTGGGTGATCTCTCTTTGCATCGCCGGACTGCTCGACGGTTCACTGACTTCCCCTTTTGTATCGCCGACTTGGTTATTTCCCTCAGGGCTGGCACACTGGAACTTTAGGTGGTCAAAGTAGCCACTCGGTGACACGCCCAATGTTCTTGGGGATCCTCAGGTTCGCCTTTCTTTACTTCTTCAGTTTGTTTTGTTTCTTTTTGCCTGTTAGTATCCTTGCTTTGCTCCTCAATTCATATACTTGAAAATCAAGACTTTAACATTAGTTTATGGCACAAATTAAGAATTTGAGGACAATAAATCTATATAAACTAATCCCCAAATGAGTACAAAGCACGGAGTCATCAGTAAGCATTGAATCATCATCTACGAATTAGATATTTAACCAAAATTGGAAACTAACTTCTTAATGTGTACACTAATTTATTTTAGATTATAATCACACAGATTTGCATGTCTAATAATCAAACATCATATGACATTGTGCCATAGAATAATAATCTACTTATCCAAAACAAAAGAGGATAAAACTCAAATATTCATATTAAAGCACAATCAAAGATGTTCACTACAAAGTTTGTATAGAAAAAACAACAGAAGACAATACTAAAAAATGATTATGTTATAAAGTTTTACCCATTGAACTCCTATTTTTACCGTATACACGCATAAATTTTCATTATCCCCAATTTTGATACTAGTTTAATTTAGTTCTTTCTTCCAATATTCTGGCAAGGAATGATACAAAACATTATATCCTTCCCTCTCTATAACTCGAATGTCACTTTCATTAACCTCTTAAAATTTCATGACAAAGGTTCTGAGGAAGTCTATTAAAGAATCAAGAGGATCCATCTTCAAAGACATAAACTCCCCTAGCTCTTTTTCTCTTTTCCTTCGAATTGTCCTCTCATTCCATAACAAATTTTGTGTCACCTTTGGGACACCAATCCGTACGATTTCACGCCCTCGGAAACATGCCTTACGACAACTTGCTCTTCTACCTTGCCTTTTGCTCGACTTTGAGAACTCCCACTTGGAGTAATTTGAGGATGTTCCCATTCAGCCATATCTGAAATGGGAACAAAACGGAAATATGGTTAATACCATTTAATGCAACAACATATGTCACAAATTTCTCTTAAAAGGCAAGCAACTTGTTAAGGAACATAAGGACTAAACGAATAAACAAGACCAGTAAGATCCTAAAAAGGACACATATTGTTTTTCCAAAAATATAATCCTAAATAGGACACAAATCTCATCCCTAAAAAAAATTCTTAAAAAAACGTTTTTGGTTTTATTTCTAGCCCAACTTAAAAAATTCATATCTCACTCATTTTTTGTCTGTTTTTCTGTGATAGCATATTTTTTGAATAGCTACATATGAGTTGATCATGAAAAATTACTCTTCGAACAAAAAAATGTACACTTAATTACCAGATAGCTACAAACAAAAGCAGTTTTTCTGGAAAACAGTAAAAAAAATAGTCAACTTTTAAAAATTAATATTTCACTCGTTTTAAATCCGTTTTTTCATTATAATATATTTTCGGAAAGCTCCAAACAGCCAGATCATGAAAACATAAGTTTCGACAAAAACTATTGTACAACCAGTTTTTGGATTACTACAAAGAGAAATAATATGAAGAAAAATCAAAATTTCTTTCATAGTAGAAAAAGGAATCCTATCTACAATATGAGTCAGAATCGAACAGGATTTTGAATCATATTTACCATATAATTAATCCACATTCAAATAACCTTAAAAAAATTTAACATCTTCCAATTTTTTCTATTCACTTATTTTCAAAAAAAAAAAAAATCACAATTTTTTTTTTCAACATACACAGTGAATACACAAGGAAGCAACACATAATGTGATCAATTAACAATGACTCTAATACCAATGAAGGAATTTTAAAATCAAAACAACAACAAGATGTGTACCTTGTAACTTGCAGCGGAAATATTTGTTGTTGATTTTGTTGTCGAAAGAAATTTTTCCAGATCACTCTTTAAATTTCTAGGAAAAAAAGATTGGTCTTTGTTCACAAACTAAAAGTCTTATTAGTGTTGATTGATTTGTGTAAGAAACTCACTTCTTTGGTTCTTTACTGATCGCTAACTTTTCTTTTTTGTTTCTTAGGGTTTTTTTTCAAGGAAACAAAGATCAGTCTTTGTTCACAAACTAAGAGTCTCCTTAGAGTGTTGATTGATTTTTGTAGGAAGCTTACTTTCCTATTTCTTTAATGATCACTTGTTTTCCTTTTCTGTTTCACACATTTTTTCCTCCTCTTTTTGATGTTCCATGTTCCTTAAAAGTTACTCCCACTAGGCATCTTTTAAGGGGAGGTTGAACAGTTACAGTGTAACTGTTTTTCCTTATTCTCTTAAAAGGAATTATCCATATAATTATTTAATTAAATAATTGGATAGGGCAAAACAGATTGGGTTGGGTCGGTCCACATGGGTGACCCATGACCCAAAACTTACATCTCCCACTTCACACGTGGTGGACAAGACCTAAGAAAACACAATATTAGTCAGTCATACAATTCATACAACAAATAGTTCATGCTACCTGTGAACATGAAGAGCTTACCTTTAAGGTTTTTCAAGCCCTACATAGTAATCCAATCATATGTGGAAAGAATTCACTACTTTTTTAAGGACAACATTAGTCACAATTCCCCAGATGTCATTCACTACTTCAATAGTTACTTATTCAATCCCTTAACCTCTTAAAGAAGTGAACTCGAGTTCATGTTTAAATTTATACACACAATTACACTCGAGTGTAATAGCCGTCTTATGTATACAAGTTGAATTGTTCATTTTAATCATATTCCCTTTCTACTCGAATCTATCTGTTCCATATCAACTGCTTTTGTAGACATGTACTGCATTGCCGAATCACTCATGGCTATTAGTAACATGCTAAAGTAGCAACACCGATCAAAACTTCAAGAAAGAGTAAAAGGTAAAAGGGTATTTCATTGAAAAGTCATTTTAGCTTTTCGGGGTCTCACACAATGAAGATGTAGGGAACCATTCCTTCATTGAGCTATTGATCGTCTGACACACGTGGTATGAAACACGTGCTACGATGTTTACACCTTAGATTGGTGTATCTGTCTCATTATTTTGATTATTCAACATCGTAAATACCATGGTCTAAACACCTCTAGATGTTTAACCCTAGTTTCTCTCTTCAGTGATCCTTAAACTCATTTTCTTAGCGAAAATTTTGTCTAGATCATAAAACAAGTCATAATATGGTGGTGAAACTCATCTGTTCACGTTCCCCAATGTAAGAGGTGATTGCTCGTGTGAGAGAGCCAATCTCGCAACTTGTTCGACACACTTTATATCTTACAAATTATCACATACATATCATATTTGAATATAAATCCAATAGTATTATATAGAAGAGAATATTACAACAATTAAGTTATTTTACCATACAGAAATATCATCATATTCTACACAAATCTAGAGTCTTAACATGTTTTTCAAACAGGTCTCTAGCGTAAAAGGATCAGCTATCATTACACGTGTAGAAATATATTGCAAATTTATTTCTCCACTTGCCACTACATTTCTTACAAAGTTATACTTGATGTCAATGTGTTTGGTCTTACTGTGATATTCAGGATCCTTCAAATATGTGATATCCACTTGACTAACACAATATAGAATCAAGGGACCCTTAGAATCCTTTGCAATACTCAAATGCTTAAAGAATCTCTTTAACCAAAAAACTTCTTGTACTGCAGACGCACAAGCCACAAATTCAGAATCCATGGTTGAAAGAGTTGTGCAAGTTTGCTTCTTACTTTTCCATGAAATAGCACCACCATTTAGTATGAAAGCTTAATCGGATGTTGATTTTCTATCATTCTGGTCACCAGCCCAATCAGCATCTGTATAACCTCTTATGAACAAATCAGATCCACTATGACAAAGTATATGATCTGCAGTTCCCATCATGTATCAAAATATTCTCTTTACTGCTTTCGAATGATCTCTTCCAAGATTGGATTGATAATTGGTAACTAGACTCACAAAATAACAAATGTTGGGGCGAGTATGCATCATAGCATACATCAAACTCCCGACAACACTAGAATAAGGAACTCGAGACATGTCTTCCTTTTCTTTTTAGTCTTTGGACACATTTCAAGGCTTAAAGTTTCACCCCTAGCTAAACAAGTATCTATGGATTTGCAACTATTCATTCGAAAACGTTCCAATATTTTTTTAATATAAGTTTCTTTAGAGAAACTCAAAAAATTCTTAGAACGATTTCTTTGGATCTTAACACTTAATATATAGTCTGCTTCACCCATATCTTTCATATCAAATGATTTTAAAAGTCATGACTTGACAGTTTTCTCATACTCCCAAATATTTCCAGCTAATAAAATATCATCTATGTAAAGAGATAGAATTATTAAATTTTCATTGGACTTTTTCACATAGATGCAATGGTCTTTATCGATCATGGTGACATCAAATGATATCACCATTTTCAGAAATCTCAGGTACCACAACTTTGAATATTTCTCTAGGCCATAAATTGATCTTGTCAATTTACAAACTTTTTTTTCTTGACCTTTAACAACGAAACCTACTGGCTGTTCCATGTAGATTTGCTCGTTTAATTCTCCATCGAGAAAAGAGGACTTCACACCCATTTGGTGTAATTCTAGATCTAAACATGCAAAAATAGCTAAACGAAATCGTATGGAGGTAAACTTCACAATTGGTGAAAAAGTTTCCTCATAGTCTATTCCAACTTCTTGAGTAAAACCTTTTTCCACCAATCATGCTTTGTGTGTTTTTACCGATCCATCCGATTTGCGTTTAAATTTGAGAATGCATTTATTCCCAATGACTTTGTTGGTTTTCATGGATTCTGTCTCTTCTTTCATTTCTTTTAACCATTCATCCCTTTTAGGGCTTGATAAGGCCTCAGTTACAGTATTAGGTTCATCCAGTTCTGTAGAAGATACCAAGAAAACATAATCCTCAATCTCATAAAATCGTTTAGGTACCCCTTTGCTTGTAATCTTACGCATTTGAAGTGCAGATCCTCTATAGGATTTTGGGATTCATAACTCCCACTTGGACCAGGAATCATTTCTTGATCTATTGAATTATCAAGTATGTATGAAAAAATTACCTGGTCTTCTGAATTCAACATTTTGTAGAGAGGCTCAACTTCATCTATTTCACCTTTTTTGGGAAAATCATTTTCCAAAACGCTGACATCTCGTGATACAATTCAAGTAATACTTCCATCCTCCAGTTCATCGATGAACACATACCCTTTGGAACGTTCAGAATACCTTATAAAGATACCTTTTGGACTTAGTTTACCAAACTCACCAAAGCGATCTTTAATATATGTTGCAATACCCCACGGTTGTAGATCATTCAGGTTTCTTTTGTGATCAGTCTAAACTTCATAAGAAGTGGAAGAAACTGATTTAGAAGGCACTTTGTTCAATATGTAAGTTGTAGTCAATAATGCATCTCCCCGGAAAGAGATAGACAAATTTGCCTGCGCCATCATTGATCTTGTCATGTCCAATAATGTTCTATTCCTTCTTTCAGCTACACCATTTTGTTGAGGTGTATAAAGAGTAGTTAATTGTCTGATGATACCCTTTTCAACACATAATTCTTCAAATTGTTTTGACAAATATTCACGTCCTCGGTCAGTTGTTAAAGCCTTAATGCTTTATCTAATTGTTTTTCAACTTTATTCATATATCTTTTAAAGCATTCAAGTGATTCAGATTTATGAGAAATCAAATAGACATAACCAAAATGCGTGAAATCATCAGTAAATTTAATGAAGTATGTAGCACCATACCTTGCCTTCACATTCATTGGACCACAAATATCAGAATGAACTAATTGAAGCGGGAACTCAACTCTTTTAGCTTTTCCAAATGGTTTACACGTAATCTTTCCAGCAAGACAATATTCACAAGTTGGCATATCAATTTTGGTGAAAGAACCTAAATGTCTTTCTTTTGCCAACCTATTCATTCGATCTTGCCGCATGTACTAACACCACTATCATTGTTACTTGAATGACATGCCATTACCCAACGGTCAACATAATACTCATAAGTTGAAGGATTTCAATCTAAAATGATAAAATGATCATAATGTAGTCCAAAACCATATAAAACATTATCTAGAGTTATTCTAACACCATTATGACTTAAAAACAAATCAAAACCAATGACTAAATGAACATACACAGATATTAAGTTTCGTCGAATCTCTGGAGCATATAGAATGTCATGCAACATCAAAGAACGACCACCACGCAAGTCCACTTTGCAATTTACTATACCTTTGACTTCAAGCCTAACATTATTTCCTACGTAAATCCACCTTGATTTAGATGAAACCCTACGAAAATACACAAATGCCTCTTTATCTCGACTCACGTGGTTGGTGGATCTGGAGTCTATAACACACATGTGATAAGATTCAATTAGTAAAGAAGTGTTATAAACATATGTAGCACTTAGAGACGCATTTAGAAATTCTACATTTTTGGGCACGGTACAATCACGTGCAAAATGCCCCAATACTTGACAATTGTAGCTGTTCATTTTACTCTTGTCTCTTTTCTTGAAAAACCGTTTTCCTTTCTTGGAATTTGGCTTCTTCTTCTTCTTAGAGGGTCCTTCTCTAGTCTTTTTATCTTTCCCATTTCTTTTCCAATTTTTCTTGTACTTGAAGCCTCAAGATTTTGTACCACTTGACTCTGCAACAAAAGGCATTAGAATAAGATTTAACAGCAGCAAGGCGCTTATCTTCAAGTTCAACATGGCGTGCAACATCACAAAAAAATTTAATGCTATGATTATGGGTCAAGTTAACCTTAAAATGTTTCCAATTATAGGGAAGAGACCGAATCACTGCCTGAACTTGTTGCTCATCTGAAAGAACATGACCAACACTCTTGAGTTGAGCTATCATGTTTGACATCACCCTATTGTGTTGTTTGATATTCTGATCATGACCGTTTTGTAAGTATCAAATTTGATAGTCACTATCAGAGGCGGGTTATAGACGTACCCCATACGTTCCTCGTAGATGTGCCCATATTGCATGAGCAGTTGGAAATTCCTCATATTCATGTATGAGGTCATCAACTAAAAGCCTAAATATTATTCCACGTGCAGTGGAAATAGCTTTTTTCCAAACTTTGTAAGCACAAAGATCCCTTTTGTGTTGTGCATAATTACCTTCTTCTAGTTCATTCACAATATGATTTATACCTTCCAGAGAATTCTTCTCTTCCGGTATATACCATATTTTACGACACTAGATGTCGTAATTGTCACCATTAAACTTTTCCCCTTTATTTAAATCAACAATGATACTTTTTGATGCCATGTCTGTTTTGAGATATAATCAGGCAAGAATTCTAAATAAATTTTGCATGTAACATACACATTCAAGCATATTAATTCTCATAAAGTGTCACGACCTGAGAGCACCCCCTAGTCGCAACACGGCCTATTCGACCTCGAAGGGGTCTTATACAAGTCTCATAGCTCATTCATTGCATGTGATACTTGAAAATACAGAGGAGTTAAAAACTTTCTTTACAATAGAAGATATTTTCATTAAAAAGTAAGCGGAAGACTTCCTAGACTTTGTACACTATATCTCAAACCATCTAATATTTGGAATAAAACATTGCGACTTAGCCCATACAAAAGCTTTAACAAAAACTAAAAGACATAAAGGAACAAAGTGGGTATTGTCCTCGAAACTACGAGGACTCACCAAGTCTTCATTTAGAAGCTCCTTAGAAACCTTTCTTCCAAGTAAAGACACCAATATCTCCAAACCCTACACTTTGGTAAAAGGGTAGAAACCTGTACTAAGTATGGAAGCCATGCAAAAACATGTTTAAAAGGGATATTTTCTTTAATAGTCATGATATATGCCATTTTTGTAACACTTCATGAACATTGATAAAAGAGGCATAATATAAGTGACAACAAATTTACAAGTCATACTTTTCACATTAGAACATAATCCACATATAAACCTTTACCTTCACATTAAGCCTTTACCCCAAGTAACCCTCAAGCTATACTTTGTGCAATGTATGGATAGCGTCCCATACCACCATCCACACCAATTTACCACCTTAAGGTCACCAAAAGTGAACGTACCATTCAACCTCCCAACCTTTACACAGTAAAGCATATTAGAGACATAAACATCACATAAGTCACATCATAACCAACATCTAAGACAACTCTAAGTCATACTTGTGCAATGTGCAAGTAACATCCCATACAACTACTCACACTAAGTACTCCTTTGAAGTCACCATAGACTACACACATTCATAGAAGTAACAAATATATAATCCAAGTATAGCTTGCATCTTTACATTACGCATATAAGTATTTAGGTCACCATTCATTAACTTCATTAAGAACACCTTCATTCATTTAGACATAAGACCAGCACCTTCATTAATACATCATCACAAGAACCCATTCATTTCATTAACATTATAAGGAACACACCATGACCTCCCTCAAAGCCTACTTGTGCAATGCATATATGACGTCCCATACCACCACCCACACTAAGTAGTGCATTCTTAAGAAACCATAGTTCATTAACATTCTTTGTGGGGGTAAGCCTTAACAGACATAGACCATGTGAGCTTAACATGGAATCCTGGTGTCGTCCTCAAGGATTCCTACTTGCCTAAGGTAGGACCATCATTTGTTTAGCTTTAAATGGATCCACTAGCTAGACCTATATGGGCACATAGTGTAAGGGATAAGGAGATTGCTACTCGATACCCCGCCTCAACTCACGTATGAGCATCCATCTCAAGAGATTGCTACTAAGTACCCCGCCTCAACTCCCGAATGAGTACCCATCTCAAGCCATATCCTCTCGGTCTTAGCATTATTCCCCACGGAATACATTACATTCATTACATTAGTTCATTATGGGATAAGATATGGTTACTAGATACCTTGCCTCAACTCATGGATGAGTATCCATCTCAAACCCATCATTTATTCCTTGGAAAGCTCATAGATTAAAATATGAGAATATCCTTTCACCTAAGAAGCCCCCTTATTGTGAGAAAGTTCTTTCACAATAAGTCATTAACATTCATTAAAGTAGAACTGAGAAAAACCTTTCAATAGAGTCAACATTCATTAACATTATCATTGAACTTCATTTATTCATTCATTCAAGTGTGTGTGTGTATGTGAGAATATCCATTTACGTTGTCACCATTATTTACAAGTGTTAATAGAGAGATAATATACAATCCTAACTCAAATAGCTTCTAAACACAATCATCTTTCATTCCTTTAGATCACTCACACGCTTTACATCACATTCATATATACAACATCATGATAATACTTCAATTAATCACACTATTCCTTCAAAGCAATGATCACAATGTTCATAATAAGTAAACACCTCCACCTTTCAAATGGATCAATACACAAAGTCAGTAAACACCTCCACCTTTCAAGTGGATAAATAGCTCAAGCATAATTCCAACTCAACATGAAATTAGGTCATCACTTGCCCTTTCAAGGCCATTATCATAAGTCACCAACAAACCTTTAACAATAAAATTAGGCATGAAAAGAGATTCAATTCAACAATCTAAATCAATTTTGGTATAATCCATCAACATTCATTCATGATCATCAAACCCAATTCAAAAGGTACAGTTCAGGAATTGAGAGAATTAATGGGTTCATAGAGTATTTTACTCATAAATCATCAATTAAACATCAACAAAATCATAATTTGTCATTAGAAACCATTTGAAAATGTTTGATGAAAGAACCAGTGACATTGAGTGAATCCGTAGATTTTTTATACTTCGAAATCACCTTTGATTTAGCTCTTTGAATGAAAAGTTAGACAAGGATCAAGACTACCATACGTTGCTATTTCTTCCCATGAAATCCCCTTGAAAATCCTTTGAAAACCTTAAAGAAATTGACCTTGGGAGCTTGGAGTCTTCACCTTCTATGGACGTTCTAGAGAGAGTCTTTTGGAGGGGAAGGGTAGTTTGAATTTGGGGTTTTGTAATAATGGAATGTAAAATAAAGTTTTACACCGTTAATACTCTTAAAATATGTTAATGCACCTAAAATAACCGTCCACACACTAATTAGGACTTGGGGTGAATTTACCAATTCACCCCTATAGTTGCCGCAACTAGACAGATTATAGGTGCACATTGACGGACCCCCATCCACGGATCGTGGATGGGTTGACGGAACGTACTGTCCCTCCGTGGTCTATGTCTGGGAATGGTTTTGGAAGTGTTGACCTATGGACGCCATCCACGGGGCGTGAATGGACCTACGGGTCATGAACCCTTTCCGTAGGTCACCCTCAAATAGGCAACATTCTTCATTTGGGGCAGCCTTGGGGGTTAAGCTTAGGGTCCTCCTCAAGGACCCCTATGGTGGTCCATGGGGAGTCGTACCTTGACATTTAACCCCTAAACCCCCCAACCATGACTCGGGACAGCATGAAACACCATCAGACCTCTTACCAAATTCAAACAAACACACATTAGTCTCTAGTTTTACTTATTTGTTTTTAGGGTCGTTAAATTATGCCCCACTTAGGAACATTCATCCTCGAATGACACTTAAAATACATTAATGGGTTAACGACTCATATAAGCAGCCCATCATGCATGGAACATTATAAGAAATGTACAAAACTTGGAGGAAACATCAACTTCACATCAATAAGCTCAAACAAACTTCATGCAGTTCTAGAAAGTAGGAACAACATTTACCCACTCATTATGCATCAAAACTTTAACATTTCTCATTTCATTGGAGGAACTTCCTTCTCCAAATCACATCATGCTCATCACAACATCTTTAGGCACATTATGCAATTTTTCTCATAATGCACATTATCCAACTTCTTCATAAAAACTTATTTAGGCATGATCAACAATTTCACCTCATGAAACGTATAGACAATTCATACTAAATGCAAATCAACATGAGGAACATAAATCATGAAGCCTTATTTGCTCATTTAAACAAGAATTCAAATAGAACATGCATAACATAAGGAGACCAAAGAAACACAATATCACCCATGACTCCAAACATGAAACAAGCTACAAGGAACTCTTGGTCTCAAGGTTGAAGAAGAATGGAAGGAAAGAGATAAGGATATCAACACTCTCAACCACCTTACTATTCAACATACTTAGAAGAAAACCCATCTAAGGTCAACATAAAACAACATAGGACCTTGAATTCAACCTTCAAAACTTAAAAGAAACCATCAACATACCAGAGCTTTTAGACTAGGAAGGTCCTCATTAAGCAAATCTTGCTCACATCAACCTTACCAACACCACTCAAGGTCTCATATGAGTCTACCACACCGGGTCTAAACTCCTCAAACTCACTACACCTCTTTAGGTGAGAACATCAAGAAAGCCTCACTCATGAACATCAAGGACCCTCAAGGCCTTACCATCTAGGCACATTATCTCCCACTTGGGAGAAGCTTACACTAACTCTTTTAAACTTTACCTCTTCCAATTCTAAAGTTAGAGTGAACCATCACTAAACCTTCATACTCATCACACTTAAGCACTTCTAAAACACCACATTTCATCAACTCTTTCAATATACCTCAAAACTCATCTTGACTAAGTCGGATTTTACCCACAAAACACATAACCATAAAGAAACTCATTCATACTAAAGCCAACATCACAATCTTCCATCTCACATCTATCAAGTCACATAACCATAGTTGGCATCACAACCAACCTTTTTCTCTCCCTCAACCCTTTCTAACATACTCATTTCAGGTGGTCATATTCTAAAGACCATCACATAAGGAATAAGGGAAAGACATTACAGAGTCAAACTCTATGGCACGACTTGAAGAATGAATAAGTAAAACTTTCGTAAAACCCAATAGCCTCTTATTCATAATGTGGCGCGCTTCACATTATGAACAAGACTCTACTAGATGTGGTTTGAGACAACCTAAAACCATTCCAAAATATTGTGCTCTTATACCATGTTTATCACGACCCGAGAGCACCCCCTAGTCGCAACACGGCGTACTCCACCCCGAAGGCGTCTTATACAAGCCTAATAGCTCATTAATTGCATATGATATTTGAAAATAGAGAGGAATTAAAAACTTTCTTTACAATCAAAGACATTTTCATTAAAAAGCAAGTGGAAGACTTCCTAGACTTTGTACACGATATTTCAAACCATCTAATACTTTGAATACAACATTAGGACTTAGCCCATACAAAATCTTTAACAAAAACTAAAATACATAAAGGAACAAAGTGGGTATTGTCCTAGAAACTATAGAGACTCACCAAGTCTTCATCTTGAAGCTCCTTAGAAACCTATCTTCTAAGTAAAGACACCAATATCTCCAAACCCTACACTTTGGTAATAAGGGAGAAGAAATATGGGTTAGCACATTAGAAGTACTAAGTATGGAAGCCATGCAAAAACATGCTTAGAATGGACAATTTCTTTGATAGTCATGATATACGCCATTTTTGTAAAACTTAATGAACATTGATAAAAGAGGCATAATATAAGTCACAACCAACATACAAGTCATACTTTTTACATTAGAACATAATCCACATATAAACCATTACCTTTACATTAAGCCTTCACCCCAAGTAACCTTCAAGCTATACTTTGTGCAATGTTTGGATAACATCCCATACCACCATCCACACCAAAGTAACACCTTAAGGTCACCAAAAGTAAACTTACCATTCAACCTTCCCACCTTTACACAATAAAGCATATCAGAGACATAAACATCACATAAGTCACACCATCACATTAAAACCAACATCTAAGACAACTCTAAGTCATACTTGTACAATGTGCAAGTAGCATCCCATACTATTACTCACACAAAGTACGCCTTTGAAGTCACCATAGACAAGGCACATTCATATACAATAGTCATGACAAGGAAGTAACTCATATATAATCTAAGTATAGCATGCATCTTTACATTACACATATAAGTATTTAGGTCACCATTCATTAACTTCATTAACAACACCTTCATCCATTTAAACATAAGACCAACACCTTCATTAATACATCATCACAAGAACCCATTCATTTCATTTACATTATAAAGAACACACCATGACCTCACTCAAAGCCTACTTGTGCAATGCATAGATAGTGTCCCATACTACCACCCATACTAAGTAGTGCATTCTTAAGAAGCCATAGTTCATTAACATTCTTTGTGGGGGTTAGCCTTAACCGACATAGGCCATGTGAACTTTACATTGAATCTCGGTGTCACCCTCACCGGATAAAGGGATTCCTACTTGCCTAAGGTAGGACCATTATTTGTTTAGCCATAAGTTGATCCACTAGCTAGATCTATGTGGGCACATAGTTTAAGGGATAGGGAGATTGCTACTAGATACCCCGCCTCAACTCACGGATGGGCATTCACCTCAAGAGATTGCTACTAAGTACCTCACCTCAACTCCCGGATGAGCACCCATCTCAAGCCATATCCTCTCGGTTCTTAGCAGTATTCCTCACAGGGTACATTACATTTATTTCATTATGGGATAAGAGATTGTTACTAGATACCACACCTCAACTCATGGATGAGTATCTATTTCATACCCAACATTTATGAAAATGGGATATAGTGATTATTACTAGATACTCCACCTCAACTCCCGGATGAGTATCCATCTCAAACCCAACATTCATTCATTGGAAAGTTCACAGACTCAAAGATGAGAATATCCTTTCACCTATGAACCCCCCTTATTGTGAGAAAGTTCTCTCACAACAAATCATTAACATTCATTAATGTACAACTGAGAAAAACCTTTCAATAGACTCAATATTCATCAACATTTTCATTGAACTTCATTCATTCATTCAAGTGTGTGTTTATGTAAGAATATCCATTGACATTGTCACCATCATTCACAAGTGTTAATAGAAAGATAATATACAACCCTAACACAAATAGCTTCTAAACACGATCATCTTTCATTTTTTTAGATCACACACATGCTTTACATCACATTCATATATACAACATCATGATAATACTTCAATTACTCACTCTATGCCTTCTAGGCCATGATCACAATGTTCATAATAAGTAAACACATCCACCTTTCAATTGGATCAATACACAAAGTAAGTAAACACCTCCACCTTTCAAGTGGATCAATAGCTCAAGCATAATTCCAGCTCAACATGAAACTAGTTCATCACTTGCCCTTTCGAGGCCATGATAGTAACTCACCAACAAACCTTTAACTAATACAATTAGGAATGAATAGAGATTCAATTCAACAATATTAATCAAATTAGGTATAATCCATCAACATTCATTCATGATCATCAAACCAACTTCAAAAGGTACAATTTAGGAATTGAGAGAATTCATGGGTTCATAGAGTATTTTCATCATAAAGCATCAATTAAATATCAACAAAATCATTATTTGTCATTAGAAACCATTTGAAAACGTTTGATGAAAGAATCCATGAGATTGAGTGAAACCCTAAATTTTTCATACTTTGAAATCACCTTTGATTTGGCTCCTTGAATAAAAAGTTAGACAAGGATCAAGACTACCATACCCTGCTATTTCTTCCCATGAAATCCCCTTGAAAATCCTTTGAAAACCTTAATGAAATTGACCTTGGGAGCTTGGAGTCTTCACCTTCTGTGGAGGTTCTAAAGAGAGTCTTTTGGAGGGGAAGGGTAGTTTGGATTTGGGGTTTTGTAATAATGGAATGTAAAGTAGAGTTTTACACCTTTAATACTCTTAAAATATGTTAATACAACTAAAATAACCGTCCACACACTAATTAGGAGTTCTGGTGAATTTACCAATTCACCCCTACATTTGTCGCGACTAGCTAGACGTATTACAGGTGCCCATTGACGGACCCCTATCCATGCACCGTGGATGGGTTGACGGGATGTACTGTCCCTCTGTGTTTTGGTACTTGGGCATGGTTTTGGAGGTGTTGACCTACGGAGGCCATCCACGGGGTGTGGATGGACCTACGGGTCATGAACCCCTTCCGTAGGTCACCCTCAAATAGTCAACATTCTTCACTTGGGGCATCCTTGGGGGTTAAGCTTAGGGTGGTCCATGGGAACTCGTACATTGACATTTAACCCCTAAACCTCCCAACCATGACTCAGGACAACATCAAACACCATTAGACCTCATACCAAACTCAAATGCACACACGTTAGGCTTGAGTTTTACTTATTCTTTTTAGGGTAGTTACATAAAGATTTAATAATTAATGAAAAATTGTATAGACACTAATTAATTAAATAATTAGATAGGGAAAACTTGATTGTGCCGGGTTGGTCCACATGGGTGACCCACAACCCAAAACTTACATCCACGTGGAAAGAATTCACTACTATTTTAAGGACACAATTACTCACAATACCCCAGACGTCATTCACTACTTTGGTAGTTACTTATTCGATCCCTCAACCTCTTAAAGAGGTTAACTCGAGTTCATGTTTAACTTTATACACACAATTACACTTGAATGTATAAGCAGGCTTATGTATACAAGTTGAATTGTTCATTTTAATCATCTTTCCTTTCTACTTGAATCTATCTGTTCCATATCAACTGATTTCCTAGACATGTACTGCATTGCCGAGTCGCTCATGGATATTTTACCATGATAAAGTAGCAACACCGATCGAAACATCAAGAATAGTAAAAGGTCAAAGGGTATTTCATTGAAAAATCATTTTAACTTTTTGGGGTCTCACACAATGAAGAAGCAGGGAACCATTCTTTTATTGACCCATTGATCGCCTGACACACGTGATATAAAACACGTGCTACGATGTTTAAACTTTAGAATGGTGTCTGTGTCTCATTCTTTAGATTACTCTGCATCGTACATACCATTGTCTAAGCACCTCCAAATGTTTAACCCTAGTTTCACTCTTCAATGATCCTTAAACTCCTTTTCTTGGAGACACTATTGTCTGGATCATAAAACAAGTCATAATATGGTGGTGAAACTCATCTATTCAAATTCTCCAACGTAAGAGGCTATTGCTTGTGTGAGAGAGCCAATCTTGCGACTTGTTTGACACACTTTATAGCGTACAAACTATCACATGCATATCATATTTGAATATAAATCCAATAGTATTGTATAGAAGAGAATAATATAACAAGTTATTTTAGAATACAGAAATATCATCATATTCTACGCAAACCTAGAGCCTTAACATGTTTTTCAAACAGGTCTTGAGAAATGGCCTTTGTAAAAGGATTAGCTATATGTTACATGTGCCATTGTATTGCAAATTTATTTCTCCACTTGCCACTACGTCTCTCACAAAGTTTGTAACACCCGGTAAACTAGTAGTTGAAACTAGAGCCTTACAAAGGTACTTTAGAGTTTGATATGAGGGTTAAGCTTATAAAATGACTTCCCGTACATAGAATGAGGATTTTAGGGTTAGGTAATCAAGGTAAAATCCCCCAAAGAACAGCGAAAGGGTACTTGAGGAGGACCCTAAAAACAGCCCAAAAGCTGTCAAAAAACAGCCCACCTACGATAGGGACCCACTCCCCGTAGGGGAGGGTCGTGGGTAATGAGGTTCCAGAAATGCTCCAGTATTCCACCCACGAAGGACCAGTATGGTCCGTAGACCTACCCACGGTCTGTGGGTTTAAGTCTCGTGGGTTGGGGTAGATTTTTAATAAAGTGTTTTAAGTTAGGGGCTTAGGGGTTAATTAGTAATTAGTTAGGGGTTAAGTGGGGACGGTTAGCTAGTTATTAAACCCCCTATATAAGCCTAATATACCCCTAAACTAAGTCAGTTAAATCATTCTCTTAACTCACCAAAAAGAAACCCAAAATCCTCTCTCTAGAAAGAATAAGAAGAACGAGGAGGAGAAGGTGAAGTCTAGGGTTGAAGGGGCTGCCTTTACTACTCAAATTCATGGAGAATATTCACCTAAGGTATCTTAGCTTATTAATATATGGGTTCTTCCACCAATAGAGCCCTCTAGGTTTCACCCAATTGTGAAGAAAATTCCCAATCTATCGAAGGTTTCTTCTTACATTGTGGGTAGTATTGAAGTTTGATTCCAATCAACTGGATGATGCTTAATTATGATTAAATTAGCATTGAATTATGATATTATGATGAATTTATGTGATTTCCATGTTAAAGCCTAGTCTATTTGATGAATTTGATATTTTGGGAGTTTATGCCATGAAAGGTAATATTGAAGAATTAGAATTGATCTTCTAAAATTAATGCCATGTGTAGTAATTGTTCAAGATTAGGATCATATAGAAATGAATTGAACTAGAGTTTATTATGTATGATGGATATTGACTAGTAAAGTTGAATTTGAACCTTTATGATGAATTGTGTCTAGAATCACTTGATATAAAAGAATGTGGTTAGAATACCTTGAAATTTAGGTACGAATTATGATAGTAATAAGTAAAGCTTTGAATGTAAGGCTTGTAATCATGAATGTTGATCACTAGGGTTTTGAGAGTAAAACCAATTTGATGAACTAGTCATGTTAAGGCTTTGACAGTAAAGTCTATATGAGACTAGAAGCTTAATGGACAGAGTTATGGTGGAAGACCTTTACCTACCTAATCTACATTATGAATTCTTGAATGTATGATGTGATAGAATCACTTGAGTCATGATGATATCAATGTCTAATGTAGAATTCTAGATATGGTATTATACATGAATATGATATGACATGAAAGGTTCTCCCACATAGCGTGATTCTAGGTTGAAAGTCTATTATCACCTAAAATGAATCTAAGTCCTAGGACTATGAGATGTGATAAGGCTTGTGGTGATTCCCCTAAAAGACCTCTGCATGATAGGAATGTGAGGTGAGTTCCCTTATTCCTAATTAGTTAAGCATGGGGAGTGTTAGGTGATTTACATTTATATATGTGTGACTCCCAAGGCAAACGGTGATTACCCATTAGCCTTTAGGTTGACCATGGAAGTGATTACCTATGATCTTTATGTGATGATGTGGAGGTGAATACCTACATTACACATTGAAATGAATACGGAGGCGAATGCCTATATTCCATTAATAATGAACATGAAGGTGAATACCTATGATTCATTTGTATGTATGACTAGAGGTGATTTCCCTTGTCTTTGTGATTCATTAGTATGTATGACTAGAGGTGATTACCCTTGTCTTTATGATTCCATGATATGTGTGGCTTGAGGTGACTCTCCTTATCTTTCATGATGAACTAAACATTTATGCCTTGAGGTGATTCCCCCTAGCATTTATGAACATGAGCATGACTAGTTTGGATTGTAGCTTGGTAGGCCCCTCCGATACATGCATGACTAGTGGTGATTACCCTTGTTCTTATGATGTTAAGAGATGATAAACATGAATGATGAACCTGAAGTGTCTAGCTTAGCATGAGTAGGATTATAGGGTCCTGTTCATGCATCTCACAAGCTTGCCTTTTGGTAACTCATAAAGTGTTTCTCTTATATGATGTATGCTTAGATAGGGTTGTGCTATAGTTGCCTTCCTTGTTATGTTATGATTGACTAAAGGTGAGAGATTCCCTTGGTTATGAAGTAAGCTAAGAATGAGACAAATGAGTGGTAAGTAGGCATATGGTGACTTCAATGTTATGCTTAGTGTCAATGGTATTATGTGATGCCTTTCATGGAAGCCTAGATCTTGACTATACATATTTACTATGATTAAGATGACCAAAAAGGGATACTTATCTTGGATGGTATTATGGGATGCTATCCATGCATTGCTCAAATATGCCTTGAGGTTACTTGAGAATAGGCCTTTATGATATGAATGACTAGGAGTTGAATAATGCTTGCATGATGCTTATGTTGGAGACTTTGCTTATTATGATGATATTGTCTCTTATGCTTATAATTGATGTTGCATGAAGTATTTCATATGGTTGTGGATTTTGTCTTATATTGACTAACGCTTATCTTATGCTCTTATGGTGCTATACTAGCTAACGTATTTAGTACATTTTGTACTAACACATACTTTGCCTACACTCTAATCAAATGTATGGTTTCAGAGATTGAGTTCCATTCTTGAACCTAAGTTTCTAAGGAGCAAAGGAGTTGACGATTTAGTGAGTCCTCATAGCTTCGAGGACAAACCCACTATTTCCTTTATGCCTTTTATTTCATATTTTGAGACTATTGTATGGGCTGTGTCCCAAGAGTTTTATTTATAGTTGTATTAGATGGTTTGAGACAAATCTTAGAAAAAACCATTTGCTTGCTTTTATGAAAAGACTTCGATTGTATGGATAATTTTTTTAAAATTTTCCGTACTTTTCTATTATCTTATGTTGTGATATGCTAAGGGCTTGTATGAGACCCATTTGGGGTCAAGTACACCATGTTACATCTATGGTGTACCCTTGGGTCATGACCAACTTGGTATCAGAGCACAAGGTTTAGAATGGTTATAGGATTGTCTCAAACCACGTCTAGTAGTCTTGTTCATAAATGTGAAGCGCACCACATTTATGAATAGGAGTCTATTGGATGTTTAGGAAATATCACTTCTTCATTCTCTAAGTTGTGCCATAGAGTTTGGTTTTAGTAGGCCCTTCTTCTAATCTGTGCCCGTTGATTTTCAGGGTATGGCTAATACAAGTGCTAATGCTAGGAGAAATGAGGAAGGAAATGTGGATCAAGAGGTTCCTCTCCAAGTTCCACCCCAATATCCTTCTCAAGCTCTAATTCACCCTATAGGGGAGAATGTGACTCAGGCGACGTTTAGGTCTACTATGCAATTGTTGGCTCAAGCCTTGATGGCTCAAGTCAATAGAGAGGTCGCAACTCCGGTAAACCCTAATGTGAATTCTGCGGCATCTAGAGTGAGGGATTTTATTAAGATGAACCCTCCAGTGTTTTATGGCTCCAAGGTGGAGGAAGATCCTAAGGAGTTTATAGATGAGGTATATAATATTCTTGATATCATGGGGATGACTTTTGTAAAGAAAGCGAAATTAGCCGCTTACCAATTGAAAGGGGTAGCTCAAATATGGTATGGCCAATCGAAGGGGAGTGAACATGTAGAAGCGGGTCCCATAGAGTGGGAGGTATTCAAATAAGCATTCCTTGATAGGTTCTTTTCCCTGGAGTTGAGGGAGGCTAAGATGCAAGATTTTATTAACCTTAAGAAAGGTAGTATGAGTGTTCAAGAGTACTCTCTAAAATTTACTCAACTCTCCAAGTATGCTTCAACTTTAGTGGAGGATTCAAGGGCGGGGATGAAGCATTACATAATGGGAGTGTCCGAATTAGTAAAAAATGAATGCCACATGGCAATGCTTATTGATGACATGGATATCTCACGTCTTATAGTTGTGTCCCAACTAATTGAGGAGTCAAAACTCAAGAAAGAATCTAGGGAGAAAAAGAGGTCTAGAGTGGATGATGATAAGTCCTTTGATGATGAGTCCGATGGACATGGTCGCCCTAGGTTTAGACAAAAGTTCCCCGGGCAAAGTCCCGCAAGTACTCCTAAGTTCAACCAAAAGAGGATGTCTAACCCTAAGTCTCAAGAAGATGGTAATAAGACTCGATTGCCGGGATGTGGTAAGTGTGATAGAAGGCATGAGGGTGAATGCTTAGCAGGTTCTAATGTTTGCTTTGGTTGTGGTTAGTTGGGCCACAAGATAAGGCATTGCCCTAAGGTTGCTAGAAATGAAAAATGATATTCGTCGTAGGTCCAAACCCTACCCTTCCTCTGGTCCAATTGGTTTAGGTGGAAAAGCTTCAAGGAAGAATAGGCCTTAAGCTCTCCAATCTACAGGTGAAGAAGAGTGATCTCCTTATATTGCTACCGGTATGTGCTTTATGCTTTATCTAGATTCCGATGTTGCTTGTTTTTTATAACTTGATTGATTTGAAATGATAGACTTTGATGTTGTCTTTAATATGAATGAGTTTCATTGTTGCCTTATGTTATCAAATATGTTTAGAAGTGATTGTTTAGGCTTACTCCCAAGGGGGAGATAGTGTGTCTAAAATGTAAGGTTTTTGTGTGTTTTGTGTTGCCATGATTTCCTTATGTGCATGATCATGAAAAAAAGTTTAGGTCTTGGTAAAAATGACTTATATGCATTGTTTTGCCTCATGTTGTAGTGCATTTGAGTAAGTTTGCATATAGACTTAATGAGATGAATGAATGAGCATGCCTTCGTTTGGAGTTGAAAGATTCCTCCTTGAATAAATGTTTTTTGAGAGTAAATTGCATTTAGGCTCCATGAGTGTATCTTGAACATGATTTATCTAGGAGATGTTAATTCCTCCTTAAAAATGAGTAGATATAGAATTTCATGCATTTTGGGTTGGTAAAAGTAGTTCCTACTCCCTTGTGTTGCATTGACTGTGTTTAGCTTGGAATTGAAGTTTTCTTCCTTAGTTGGGTGCGTTTAGATGTATTGCATGCATGATGGGCTGCTAGTGTAGAGTTCTGACTTTGAGAAATGTTTAGAATCGTCATTCGAGGATGAATGATCTCAAGGGGGAGATATTGTAACACCAGGAAAACTAGTACTTGAAACTAGAGCTTTACGGAGGTGTTTTAGAGTTTGATATAAGGCTTAAGCTCGTAAAATGACTTCCAGTACTTAGAATGAGGGTTTTAGGGTTAGGGCATCAAGGTACGACCCCCAAGGACCAACGAAAGGGTCCTTGAGGGGGACCATAAAAACAGCCCACCTACGATGCATACCCAAGCCCAATGGGTCCATCCACGCCCCGTAGGGGAGGGTCATGATTCATTAGGTTCCAGCCATGCTCCAGTACTCCACCTAATAAGGACCAGTAGGGTCAGTAGACCCACCCACAGTCCGTGGGTGGAGGTCTCGTTGGTTGGGGCAGATTTTTAGTAAAGTGTTTTAAGTTACGGGCTTAGGGGTTAATTAGTAATTAGTTAGGGGTTAAGTGGGGACAATTATTTAGTTATTAAACCCCATATATAAGCCTAATAGACCCCTAAACTAAGTCAATTAAATCATTCTCTCAACTCACCAAAAAGAAACCCAAAATCTTCTTTCTAGAAAGAAGAAGAACAAGGAAAAAAAGGTGAAGTCTAGGGTTGAAGGGGCTGCCTTCACTACTCAAATTGGTGGAGAATCTTCACCTAAGGTATGTTAGCCTATTCATTTTCCCCTAATTGTGAAGAAAAACCTCAATCTAGCTAGGGTTTCTTCCTACATTGTGGGTAGTATTGAAGTTTGATTCCAATCAAGTGGATGATGCTTAATTATGATTGAATTAGCATTGAATTATGATAATATGATGAATTTGTGTGATTTCCATGGTAAACCCTAGTCTATTTGATGAATTTTATATTTTGGGAATTTATGCCATGAAACATGAAATTGAAGAATTAGAATTGATCTTCTAAAATTAATGTCATGTGTAGTAATTTGTAAAACTCCAGAAATCTAATGAACTAAGCTACAACCTAACATGTAAACTAGTAGCCTAAATGGGGTTAAACGTAAAGATTAGAGCCCTAAAATAATCTGCATAAGTTAGTACTAATGTTTTAGTCCTAAACGTCAAGGCATGGTCCCCCCAATGAGCCCCCGAGGGTCTTTGAGGAGGACCAAGGGACTGCACAAAAAGCTGTCAAAAATAGCATGACCCACGAAATGGGCACCCACACACCGTGGATAGACACATGCCTCTTGGTGGGGGTCGTGATTCGATGCTTGACCTACCCCAACTCTCCAAAAGTCTTTGTCCAAGCTACGACAATGCAGTACGGTTTGTAGACCCACTCACACCCCGTGGGTGGGGTCTCGTTAGTGGGAAGCTTGAGTTGGCCAAAAGGAGGGGCTGCAGACCCAAACCACTGACCTGCAGGATGGAGCGTAAGCCCACCTACGGTCCGTGGGTGGTGGGGTTAGGTCCCCCTGCAAAAGATGCTATTCTCGGCCAAGGATTAGTCATAGCCATAAATTCCAAAACTTATTGTATTAGTATGGGGTCGTTTTAATTCATTTCTTTAGACATATAAAAATAGTTTTAACTATTAACCAAATCGTTTACACCTCATAACTCACAAGACTCAAAACATAACCAACTCCCCTCTCCAAATATTCTCTCTCTAGAAAACTCCATTGAAGAGCAAGAACAAGGTCAAGCTTGGTTTAAGGAGCAGACTTTCTTCTTCAAATTCGCATGGAATCTCCAATCAAGGTATGGTAGTCTTGATTTATGGATAGTTTCCTTCCATAAAGCCCTTCAAAACTCTATTTCTCAAAGTTCGAATCCTCCAAAACATAGGGTTTTCAATCTATTGCATGTATTTAGTTTCAAAACGATCTCAATGTGTTTCTTGTCTTATATTATGATCTAATTGATGAATTAAAACTGTTTTCCTAAAGGAATTATCCAAGAATCTATGAATTCCTAGGTTTCCCTAAATTGGGTCTTGAAGCATGAATATGGGTCTTGGATACTAGATTGTGTTCGAATTATGAATGTGATGGATATCTTACTTGAATTAGGTTATTATACATGTTCAATGAATTAATTCTAGAGATATTGATTTATCATGATCCATTACCCTTGTAGGGAAATTTATGAGGACTTTTCTTATGTTGATGAGGATTGTCTATAAGCTTATGATTCACTTAGAAAGTGAAGACTCAATGACAATAGTGTAATTGTGGTATTGATTTGAAGATCACCTTCCCCTATACCCTTACACATGATTATGCATGAAGTATGTATGTTTATGATAAACTTGTTGGGTTGATTGAAAGGCTATTCACATGATCACACTATGAATATGATGTGAAAGGTTTAGTCACATGTTGATGATACTGAGGTTGAAAGGACACTCTCACCTAATGAATCTATGAGCTCTTATGATGTAATGTTGGTTTGAGTGCCTAGTACATTCTCTTGTGAACATGAACTCAAGTAAAGCCTTAATATGAATTTAAAGGGAATTATGCTTAGCACCGAGTGGATATGAGTATGAGATGGGTTCCTTCACGCTGGTAGTGCGGGTTCCCAATATGGTTATCTCATGAGATGGAAATCTCCGCGTTAGTAGTCCGGGTTTCTAGAAGCAATCACCTTATCCTATAACTATGTGCCCACATAAGTCTGACGCTAGTGGATCCACATAAAAGCCAAAATGTACATTCTACCTTAGGAAAGTAGGACACTTCTTTTCAGTGTGGGGGTAGAACACCGGATTCCATGTATCTCACATGGTCTATATCGCTTAAGGTTATTTTTCCCTATATGATAAGAATATGAATATGACAAGAATATGAACTAAAACAATGACTCTTTAAGGGATACTACTTAGTATGAGTGGGGGTATGAGACTCCATTTGTTCATTGCACAAGTAGGCTTCAAGAGTGGTTGTGGTAAGGCTCTCCTATGCTATTATGACTTATGAATTATGCATGTATGATATGTGTTGTTGTTAAGGATGACTTTACTTCTCACAAGTTATGAATATGAATATTTCATTGTCTATGAATGTTGGCTAATGATGAGATCAAGGTAAGATATGTATGATGTGAGTGATCTAAATGTAGTACTTGGCCATTATTAGGGTAATGGGATCTTGCCTTTGCATTACACTAGTATAGCTTTGGGTTGCTTATGATATGGTTTGACTTATGTTTCTTCATAAATGTGCATGATGGTTTTTAAACTTGATAAAGGCATGCTTTCAACTAAATGTCCCTTTTATGCATGTTTTAAGGACTATTATGCATGGCTTCCATACTTAGTACATTATTTTTGCTAACCCATATTCTCTAAATTTTCTTATAAGTGTAGGTTCCGGTTGTTGAGACGTACCTCTCCTTTCAAGTGAAGCTTGGGTTGACTATTCCCTAAGCTTGGTGAGTTCTCATGGTTCGAGGACAAGATGTGATTCTTTTCTAGCTTCTATTATACTTTCTATTTTGAGACTTTATTGTAAAGGGCTTTAATCCTAATTGTACTCTCTATTGTACTAGATGATGATTGAGACAATGTCTAGACTCTTATATTCGTTTATGAAAAAGAAGTTGACTTCGATTGCAAAAGTTTTAAATTCCACATCATTTCTATGACTTTATGTTTATGATTATGCTAAGGGCTCATATGAACCCCTTCAGCGTCAAGTACGCCGTGTTACGTCTACGGTGTACCCTTGGGTCATGACAAACTTGGTAATCAGAGTACAAGGTTTAAAATGATTCTAGGATGATGTCTCATGAAGCACGTCTAGTAGAGTCTTGTTCATAAGTGTGAAGCGCACCACACTTATGAATGAGAGGCTATAAGATGTTTAGGAACTTTCACTTTTTTCATTACTCTTTAGTCGTGCCTTAGAGTTTTAACTCTATGAAGTCTTTCCTAACCTTTTTCTTGTGTATATAGGATATGAATACAAGAAAGGCGATTCAAGAATGAGGGAGTTCCTCAACAAGATCCTCAAGTTCCTAATGATGAGGGTGCTATGACAAATGTGGAAATAAGGTTGGCTCTCCAAACATTGACTCATGATTTAACGACTCAAGTCAATAGGGATGATAGAGCTCATGTGAACCCTAATGAGAGCAACGTGGCTTCAAGGTTGAGAGATTTCACAAGGATGAACCCTCCTAAGTCCTTTGGTTCTAAAGTTGGGGAAGACCCTCAAGAGTTCATGGAAGAGGTCTACAAGATAATTGATGCTATGGGGGTGACTATTAGAGAGAAAGTGGAGATAGCCGCTTACCAATTAAAGGGAGTGGCTCAAGTATCATATACACAATGGAAGAGAAATTGGCTAGAGAAAGCAGGTCCCATAGGTTGGATAGTGTTCAAGAAAGCATTCCTTGATAGATTCTTTCCCTGTGAGAAGTGGGAAGCCAAGGTGGAGGAATTTATCAACCTTCGTCAAGGAGGTATGGGTGTTGAAGAATAGTCTCTAAAGTTCACCGAATTGTCAAAGTATGCTCCATCCTTGGTGGCGGATCCTAGAGATGAGATGAGTAGATTTGTAACGGGTTTGTCTAATTTTATGAGAAAAGAATGTTGTTCAACTATGCTTCATGACAAGATGGATATATACCGTCTGATGGTGTATGCTAACAAAATGGAGGATGAGAAACTCCAAGAGAAGAATAGGGAAGTAAAGAGGACTAGGACCGGTAAGGGAAATTCTTCTAAGGGTAATTCCTAGGGTCAAGGTAGACCAAGGTTCAAGAGAAAGTTTTCCAACCAAGGCTGCTCTAGCACTCCAAGGGTAAACAAAGATAAGGTGTCCAACCCTAAGCCACAAGGAGTTAATAGTGGTGGTTCCTATGTTGAAAGACTTACTTGTGCAATGTGTGGTAAGAAGCATGAGGGTAAGTGCCTACTTAGCATAGATAGTTGCTTTAGTTGTGAGAAGAGCGGTCATATGAAGAGAGATTGTCCCATGCAAAGGGCTCAAGGAAGAGAGGGTAAGCAAGTCCCTCCTAGTCGTTAAAATTCTGATGCTCTCAAGAAGAACCGCTTTTATGCTCTTCAATCCTGAGGTGACTAAGAGAGCTCCCTAGATGTGGTAACAGGTATGTTGCAAGTCTTTTCCATTGATGTTTATGCATTATTAGACCGCAGTGCCACTTTATCATTTGTTACACCTTTTGTGGCTATGGAATTTGAAATACTCCCCAAAAAGTTATTATAACCTTTTTCGGTGTCTACCCCAATTGGTGACTCGGTAGTGGAAAAAGGATCCTATAGGAGTTGTCCTATTTCTTTGTCTCATAATGTTCCTTTGGTTGACTTAATAGAGTTAGACATGTTAGACTGTGATGTCATTTTGGGTATGGATTGGTTGCATGCATGTTATGCCTCTATTGATTGTAGGACTCGGATAGTAAAGTTTCAATTTCCAAATGAGTCCATGTTAGAGTGGAAAGGGGGAAATTCCATCCCTAGAGGTCAATTTGTTTCTTGTCTCAAAGCTAGGAAAATGATCTCCAAGGGGTGCATCTACCATATTGTTAGGGTTTTGGATGTTGAGTCTGAGACTCCTTCTTTAGAGTCGGTCCACGTGATGAGTGAATTTCCAAAAGTCTTTCCCCAAGAAGCCCGGCATTCCACCCAAATACGAAATAGACTTTTGCATTTCTCTCTTTTCGGATAATCAACCTATATCCATTCCTCCATATTCGATGGCTCCAGCCGAATTGAAAGAGTTGAAGGAGCAACTCAAGGACTTGTTAGACAAAGGCTTTATTCAACCAACCATCTCTCCATGGGCTACTCTGGTATTGTTTGTTAAGAAGAAAGATGGGTCCCTTAGGATGTGTATTGACTACCGCCAATTGAACAAGGTAACCATAAAGAATAAGTACCCTCTTCCTAGAATTGATGATTTGTTTGACCAACTCCAAGGGGCGAGTTACTTTTAGAAGATTGACCTACGTTCGGGCTATCACCAACTAAGGGTGAGAGCGGTTGACATTCCTAAGATGGCCTTCCGAACAAGATATGGTCACTATGAATTCCTAGTAATGTCTTTTGGTCTAACCAACGCCCTGGTGGCATTCATGGACCTTATGAATAAGGTGTTTAGGCAATACCTTGATACATTCACGATCATTTTTATCGACGATATATTGATCTATTCAAGAAGTGAGGGTGAACATATGGATCATTGGAGGATCGTGTTGCAAGTCCTTAAAGACCACTAATTATATGCTAAGTTTAGTAAATGTGAGTTTTGGCTAAGGTCGGTTTCCTTTCTTGGTCATATTATGTCAAGCAAGGGTATGGAGGTAGATCCTAAGAAGACGGATATGGTCAAAGGTTGACCAATACCTCTAACTCCTACCGATATTAGAAGCTTTTTAGGTTTGGCCGGTTACTATAGGAGGTTTGTTGAGGGTTTTTCCTACATTGCTTCTTTGTTGATAGCCTTAACTCAAAAAAGCTAAATTTGTGTGGTCGGAGGTTTGTCAGAAAAGCTTCCAAGAGTTGAAAGATATACTTTTTTCCACTACGTTGTTGACCTTATCGGAGGGTACCGATGGGCTTGTGGTATATTGTGATGCTTCTCGAGTGGGTTTGGGATGTGTCCTTATGCAACATGGTAAAGTGATTGCCTATGCTTCAAGGCAACTCAAGATCCATGAAAAGAATTATCCAACTCATGATCTCGAATTAGCGGCGATGGTGTTTGCCTTGAAAATATGGAGGCACTACCTATATGGGGTCCGTGTAGATGTTTTCACCGATCACAAGAGTCTTCAATATGTGTTTAGCCAAAAAGACTTGAATCTCCATCAAAGAAGGTGGTTAGAGCATTTAAAGGATTATGACATGAGTGTCATTTACAACCCGGGCAAAGCCAATGTAGTTGCAGATGCCCTAAGTCGATTCTCCATGGGAAGTGTGGCTCATATAGAGGATAAGAAGAAGGAGTTAGTTTATGATGTGCATAAGTTGGCCCGGTTAGGTGTCCAACTAATGGATTTCACCAATGGTGGTGTCATGGTCCATCATGGTTCCTAATCCTCCTTGTGGTTGAAGTGAAGTCTAAATAAGGCCTTGATCCCATATTGATGGAGTTGAAAGAATTGGTACTCAACAAGTTCGTTGAGGCTTTCTCCCAAGGGGGAGATAGGGTGCTTAGGTACCAATGTAGATTATGTGTTACGGATGTTGATGCCTTAAGAGAGAAAATTTTAGAAGAGGCTCATGGTTCGTGGTATTATATTCATCTAGGAGCCACCAAGATGTACTGTGACCTACGGGAAGTCTATTGGTGGAATGGCATGAAGAAGGTTATAGCGGATTTTGTAGCCAAATGTCCGAATTGCCAACAAGTTAAGGCCGAGCATCAAAGACCAGGAGGCCTGTTCCAAGATATTGACATTCCCACTTGGAAGTGAGAGGATGTGAATATGGACTTTATAGTGGGTTTTCCCCGTAGTCGAAAGCAACATGATTCTATTTGGGTCATTATAGATAGAATGACAAAATCAACCCACTTTATTCTCTTCAAAATTTCATTCTCAATGGAAGACTATGCCAAGTTATACATCAAGGAGATAGTGAAGTTACATGGGGTTCCTTTGTCTATTATTTCGGATCGATGTGCTCAATTTATTTCACATTTTTTAGAGGTATTCAAAAAAGGGCTTGGTACTAACGTCAAGCTTAGTACGGCGTTTCACCATCAAATGGATGGTCAAGCGGAGCATACCATTCAAACTGTAGAGGATAGGTTGAGCGCGTGTGTCATAGATTTTAAATGTAATTGGGATGACCATCTACCGTTTATAGAGTTTGCCAACAATAATAGTTACCACTGAAGTATTGCCATGGCTCCGTTTGAAGCACTAAATGGTAGGAGTTGTAGATCTCCGGTTGGTTGGTTTGAAGTAGGTGAAATTGCTCTAATTGGTCCCGAACTAGTTTATGAGGCCATTGAGAAAGTCCGACTAATTAGAGAGAGGTTGAAGACGGCCCAAAGTCAGCAAAAGTCTTATACCGATGTTAAAAGGAGGGATCTAGAATTTGAAATTGGTGATTGGGTCTATTTGAAAATCTCACCCATGAAGGGTGTGATGAGGTTTGGCAAAAAGGGAAAACTTAGTCCTCGGTTTGTGGGACCATATAAAACTTTCAAGCGTATTGGGAAAGTTGCCTATGAATTAGATTTGTCAAATGAATTGGCCCCGGTTCACCTGTTATTTCATGTTTCTATGCTCAAAAAGTGTATTAGGGATTCGGTATCCATTATTCCTCTAGGTGTTGATTAGAGCCTTTCATATGAGGAGGTTCCGGTAAAGATCCTTGACCGACAAGTCAAGAGATTGAGAAATAAGGAAGTAGCTTCCGTTAAGGTGTTATTGAAGAATTATCTAGTTGAGGGTGCTACATGGGAGGCCGAGGCCGATATGAAGTCCTATTATCCTCATCTTTTTCCTCCTACTCCTATACAAGCTTGAGGTAAGTAGTTCTTTTGAGTTTGGTGTTTTAGGAGTCATATGTGCTATATGTGTTTTTTTCCCAAATGATATGCATGTTATTGTGAGAATTCATGTTTAGCATAAATAGAGTTTTCATGATTGATAGGTTCTTCATGTTAATTTGCATTTTGTATGATAATTGCATATTTGACTTCATGAGATGAATTGATGAACATGCTTAGTTATGCTTTTGATGAAATAACATGTTTGCTCCATATTATTGTGTTGAGCTTGCTTTGAGTTGGAAAAGGTAGTTCCTCCCATGTTGATGTGAGTTGATGAGTTTCATGCATATTGGGTTGGTAGAAGTATTTGTACTTCCTTGTATTGTGTTGACCATGTCTTGAGATGGAGTTGAAGTTTCCTCCTTTTGAATAGTGCATTGGTAAGTTTTGCACATTTTTGATGTTTCATGCATGATGGGCTTCTAGTCCTGAGTTTCTAAATTAGTTTGGTGTCTAGATCATCATTCGAGGACGAATGTTCCCAAGGGGGAGATAATGTAACACCCCGGAAATCTAACGAACTAAACTAGAGCCTAACATGTAAACTAGTAGCCTAAATGGGGTTGAACATTAAGATTAGAGCCCAAAAATAACCTCCTTAAGTTAGTACTAATGTTTTAGTCCCTAAACGTCAAGGCATGGCCCCCCCAAAGACACCTAGGGTTCCTTGAGGAGGACCAAGGGACTGCCCAAAAAGCTGTCAAAAACAACATGACCGACGAAATAGGCACCCACGCCCTGTAGGTTGACTAACGCCCTGTAGGGGGGTCGTGAGTCGAGCCTAGATCTCCCCCAACTCTCCAAAAGTCTTTGTCCAAACTATGACCATGCAGTACGGTCCGTAGACCCAATCACTCCCCGTGGGTGGGGTCTCATGAGTGGGAAGCTTGAGTTGGTTAAAAGGAGGGGTTGCAGACCTAAACGACGGACCTGCAGGATGGGGCGTGAGCCCACCTACGGTCCGTGGGTGGTGGGCGTAGGTCCCCCCTGCAAAAGCTGCTAATTCTCGGCCAAGGCTTAACCAAAGCCATAAATGCCAAAACTTATTATATTAGTGTGGGGTAGTTTTAATTCATTTATTTAGACATATAAAAGTAGTTTTAACTATTAACCAACTCGTTTACACCTCATAACTCACAAGACTCAAAACATAACCAACTCCCCTCTCCAAATATTCTCTCTCTAGAAAACTCCATTGAAGAGCAAGAACAAGGTCAAGCTTAGTTCAAGGAGCAGCCTTTCTTCTTCCAATTCGTGTGGGATCTCCAATCAAGGTATGGTAGTCTTGATTTATGGATAGTTTCCTTCCATAAATCCCTTCAAAACTCTATTTCTAAAAGTTGAAATCCTCCAAAACCTAGGGTTTTCAATCTATGGAATGGATTTACTTTCAAAATGATCTCAATGTGTTTCTTTTCTTATATTATGATCTAATTGATGAATTACTACTGTTTTCCTAAAGGAATCGTCCAAGAATCCATGAATACCTAGGTTTCCCTAAATTGGGTCTTGAAGCATGAATATGGGTCTTTGATAGTAGATTGTGTACGAATTATCAATGTGATGGATTACTTACATTAATTAGGTTATTATACAAGTTCAATGAATTAATTCTAGTGATATTGATTTATCATGATCCATGACCCTTGTAGGGCAATTTATGAGGACTTTTCTTATGTTGATGAGGATTGTCTATAAGCTTATGATTCACTTAGAAAGTGAAGACTCAATGACTGTAGTGTAATTGTGGTATTGATTTGAAGATCACCTTCCCTATACCCTTACACATGATTATGCATGAAGTATGTATATTTATGATAAGCTTGTTGTGTTAATTGAAAGGCTATTCTCATGAACACACTATGAATATGATGTTAAAGGTTTACTCGATTCTAAGGTTGAAAGGACATTCTCACCTAATGAATCTATGAGATCTTATGATGTTATATTGGTTTGAGTGCGTAGTGCATGCCCTCATGAACATGAACTTAAGTAAAGACTTAATATGAATTTAAAGGGAATTATGCTTAGCACCAAGTGGATATGAGTATGAGATGGGTTCCTTCACGCTAGTAGTCTGGGTTCCCAATATGGTTATCTCATGAGATGGAAACCTCTATGTTAGTAGTCCGGGTTTCTAGTAGCAATCTCCTTTTTCCATAACTATGTGCACACATACGTCTTTAGCTAGTGGATCCACCTAAGAGCTAAAATGTACGTTCTACCTTAGGCAAGTAGGACACCTTTTTTTGGTTTGGGGCTAGACCACCAAATTCCATGTAGCTCACATAGTCGATGTCGGTTAAGGCTATTTCTCTATATGATAAGAATATGAATATGACAAGAATATGAACTATAACTATGACTCTTTAAGAGGTACTACTTAGTATGGCTGGGGGTATGGGACTCCATTTGTAATTGCACAAGTTGGCTTTAAGAGTGGTTGTGGTAAGGATCTCCTATGCTACGATGACTTATGAATTATAAATGTATGATATGTGTTGTTACGGATGAATTTACTTCTCACAAGTTATGAATATGAATATTTCATTGTCTATGAATGTTGGCTAATGATGAGGTCAACGTAAGATATGTATGATGTGAGTGATCTAAATGTAGTACTTGGCAATTGGTAGGGTTATGGGATCTTGCCTTTGCATTGCACTAGTATAGCTTTGGGTTGCTTATGATATGGTTTGACTTATGTTTCTTCATAAATGTGCATGATGGTTTTTAAACTTGATAAAGGCATGCTTTCAACTAAATGTCCTTTTTATGCATGTTTGAAGGATTTTTATGCATGGCTTCCATACTTAGTACATTATTTGTGCTAACCCATATTCTCTACATTTTCTTATAAGTGTTGGCTTCGGTCGTTGAGACGTAATTCTCCTTTCAAGTGAAGCTTGGTTTGACTATTTCCTAAGCTTGGTGAGTCCTCATGGTTAGAGTTCAAGATGTTATTCTTTTCTAGTTTCTATTGTACTTTCTATTTCGAGACTCTATTGTAAAGGGCTTTGACCCTATTTTTACTCTCTGTTGTACTAGATGGTGAGTGATACAAGGTGTAGACTCTTATATTCGTTTATGAAAAACAAGTTGACTTCGATTGAAAAAGTTTTAAATTCCGCATAATTTGTACAACTTTATGTTTATGATTATGTTAAGGGCTCGTTTGAGACCCCTTCAGGGTCAAGTACGCCGTGTTACGTCTAGGGGGTACCCCTGGGTCGTGACATATTTTTCAATATTAGGATCATATAGAGATGAATTGAACTACACTTTATTATGTATGATGGATCTTGACTAGTAAAGTTGAATTTGGACCTTTATGATGAATTGTGTCTAGAATCACTTGATAATGAAGAATGTGGTTAGAATACCTTGAAATTTAGATACGAATGATAATAGTAAGAACTAAAGCTTTGATTGTAAGGCTTGAAGTCATGAATATTGATCACTAGGGTTTTGAGAGTAAAACCAATTTGATGAACTAGACATATTAAGGCTTTGAGAGTAAAGTCTATATGAGATTAGAAGCTTAATGGATAGAGTTATGGTTGAAGACCTTAACCTACCTAATCAACCTTATGAATACTTGAATGTATGAAGTGATAGAATCACTTGAGTCATGATGATAACAATGTCTAATGTTGAATTATAGATATGGTATTATGCATGAATATGATATGATATGACTTGAAAGGTTCTCCCACATAGAGTGATTCTAGGTTGAAAGTCTATTCTCACCTAAAATGAATCTAAGTCCTAGGACTATGAGATGTGATGAGGCTTGTGGTGATTCCCCTAAAAGACCTTTACATGATAGGAATGTGAGGTGAGTTCCCTTATTTCTAATTAGTTAAGCATGAGGAGTGTGAGGTGATTACCCTTTATATATGTGTGACTCCCAAGGGAAGCGGTGATTACCCATTAGCCTTAGGTTGATCCTAGAGGCGATTACTTATGATCTTTATGTGATGATGTGGAGGCGAATACCTACATTACACATTAAAATGAATACGGAGGCGAATGCCTATATTCCATTAATAATGAACATGGAGGCGAATATCTATGATTCATTTGTATGTATGACTAGAGGTGATTTCACTTGTCTTTGTGATTCATTAGTATGTATGAGTAGATGTGATTACCCTTGCCTTTATGATTCAATGATATGTGTGGCTTGAGGTGACTCCCCATGTCTTTCATGATAAACTAAACATGTATCCCTTGAGGTGATTCCCCCTTGCATTTATGAACATGAGCATGACTAGTTTGGATTGTAGCTTGGTAGGCCCCTCAAATACATGCATGACTAGTGGTGATTCCCCTTGTCCTTATGATGTTAAGATTTGATAAACATGAATGATGAACCTAAAGTGTCTAGCTTAGCATGAGTAGGATTATAGGGTTTTGTTCATGCATGGCACAAGCTTGCCTTTTGGTGACTAATAAAGTGTTTCTCTTATATGATGTATGCATAGATAGGATTGTGCTATAGTTGCCTTCCTTGTTATGTTATGAGAGATTCCCTTGGTTATGAAGTAAGCTAAGAATGAGACCAATGAGTGGTAAGTAGGCATATGGCGACTTCAAGGTTATGCTTAGTGTGGATGGTATTATGGGATGCCCTGCATGGATTGCACAAGTGTACTTTGAGGTTACTTAGAGGTATAGTACTCTTAGTACATGAAACCCTATATCTAGACTATGCATATAGACTATGATTAAGATGACCAAAAAGGGATACTTAGCTTGGATGGTATGATGGGATGTTATCCATGCATTACACAAATATGCCTTGAGGTTACTTGAGAATAGTCCTTTATGATCTGAATGACTAGGAGTTGAATAATGCTTTTATGATGCTTATGTCGGAGACTTTGCTTATTATTATGATATTGTCTCTTATGCTTATAATTGATGTTGGATGAAGTATTTCATATGATTGTGGATTTTTTCTTATATTGACTAACCCTTATCTTATGCTCTTATGGTGTTATGCTAGATAACATATTTAGTACATTTTGTACTAACGCATACTTTACCTACTTTCTAATTAAATTTAGGGTTTCGGAGATTGATTTCCATTCTGGAAGCTAAGTTTCTAAGGAGCAAAGGAGTTGAAGATTTGGTGAGTCCTCATATCTTTAAGGAAAAACCCACTATTTTCTTTGTCTTTTATTTCATATTTTGGGACTATTGCATGGGCTGTGTCCCAAGAGTTTTATTCAAAGTATTATTAGATGGATTGAGACAAAGCATAGAAAAAGACTTACTCTTGCTTTTATGACAAGACTTCGATTGTATGGATTAAAGTTTTAAATTTTCCGTAATTTTCTATTTTCTTATGTGATGATATGCTAAGGGCTTGTATGAGACCCCTTCGAGATCAAGTATGCCATGTTACATTTACGGTCTACCCCTGGGTCATGACAAAGTTATACTTGATGTCAAAGTGTTTGGTCTTAGTGTGATACATAGGATCCTTCGTATATGTGATAGCCGCTTGTCTGTCACAATATAGAATCAAGGGACCCTTAGAATCCTTCGCAATACTTAAATGCTCAAAGAATCTCTTTAACCAAACAACTTCTTATACTGCAGATGCACAACCACAAATTAAGATTCCATGGTTGAAAGAGCTCTGCAAGATTGCATCTTACTTTTCCATGAAATAGCACCACTATTTAGTAAGAAAGCATAACTGGATTGCATCTGTATAACCTCTTATGAACAAATCAGATCCACTATAACGAAGTTATGATCTGCAGTTCCCTTCAAGTATCGGAATATTCTCTTTACTTCTTTCCAATGATGTAACACCTCATAAACTAGTAGGCTAAACTAGAGCTAAACCGTGATGGTTAACATCTAGGGAGAAGGTCAAGGGCCAAGGAAAATGGGTAAGGGACTAGGCAAGGGGCCAAGTCTGCCCATTTATTTCCATGGCACTACCCACCAAGACCACGAGGGTCCTCACGACCCGTAGTGGACACCACGAGTCGTGGTGCCACTCGTGGAGGTGGAGGCAGTGGCCTCCTAAGGCCTCCCCAAAAGTTGCCCCTCCACAGGAGCCAGGTCATGGCTCGTGGGAGTGGTCTTGAACATTCCTCAGTGGAATGGCCATGGAGGGTGGCCTGGCTTAGCCACTACCTAAAGGTCCACGAGAGGGACCACGACTCGTGGCCTTGACCACGGTTCGTGGAACCCCTCGTGAGATTGCCTTGGGCTTGTGTGCTAAAGGCATATAACGCTTAGCCACTGCCTCAAGTCCACGAGTGGGACTACAGCTCGTGGTTATGACCATGGCTTGTGCGGCTCCTCGTAACACTTGTGCAGGTCACTTAAGTTGAGGCTTAAATAGGTCTTTTCTGGTTTAAATCCAATTAAATTGGAGTCGTTTTGGGTAAGTTTGGGGTCACTATACAAGTCATTTTTAATACAAATTCACCTAAACTAAGTCACTTTTTCACAACACCTAAATATTTCCAAAAGTTCATCTCCTCTCCCAAAATTTCTCTCTCTAGAACTCAAGGAAGAAGAAGAGGAGAGTTGAAGCTAGGGCTTGAGGAAACAAGGATTTTTCACTCAATTCCTTTGGAGAATCATAACTAAGGTATGGTAGTCCTTCATCCATGGATAGTTTTCATCCATGGAGTCCCTCCAAACTCAAGTTCAAAACTAGTGATTTCCCCAAAAGTTAGGGTTTAACCTCAATCTCATGGGTTCCTTTCAAAAATAATTCTAATGTTTTATTTATTATATATTATGATTGAATTGATGATTTATGATGGTTTTTATGTTGAAATCCCCCAAGAACCCATGAAAACCCCAATTTTTCTAATTATGGTCTTGTAATGTGGGTTGTTAATTATAGAAGAATTTTATGAGATTATGCATGTAATGATTGGGTTACTTAAATTATGATTATTAAATTATGTTTATATCCATGTCTAATATAGAATATCTAGATGTGTTGGTTTAATATGATCTATGGTCCTTGAAAGGCAAAGTATGAGAATTATGCACTAGTATCAGATCCATGTATATGCTTAAAGAATACTTTGAGAGTAAAGTGGTTATGAATATGAACTAATTGTTGTGTTGTTGAATGACTATCCTCATATGCACACTTATGTATGATTATGATATGATGTGAAAGGTTTTCTCACATTGTGATGATTCTAAGTTTGAAAGGCTATTCTCACATATTGAATCTATGAGCTATCAAAGTAGTTATATTGGATTGGCTATTAATACATTCTTCCACAAATATGAATCTAAGTCAACAACTTAATATAAACTCAATGAGAATTATTCTTAGCACTGCGTGACTATTGAATATGAGATGAAAGATTTTACTCTAGTTGAGTCCAGCTTTACAAATGGTTCCTTCTAGGCCAGTTGAGTATGGGTTCCCAAAACATGTATCTCATTAGATGGAAACCTTCTACTTTAGTCAAGTTTGGGTTTTTAGTAGCAATCTCTTAGCTAGTGGATCCACTTAAAAGCTAACAAACCATGGCTTACCTTAGGCAAGTAGGACAACCCTTTTCGGTATGGGTAACATCGGATTCCATGTTAAGCTCACATGGTCTATGTCGATTAAGTTTATTTCCTTCAATGATGAAATATGAACAAGAACATGAATTATGAACTATGGTTACTCAAGAAGCTTTACTTCGCATGGGTGGGATTATGAGATCTTGTTCATGCATTGCACAAGTATGCTTTGGGGGTATTTATGGTATTCTTCTACTATGTTATGATGATCAGTATGTTGACTATGCTTATGACTTATGTTTTTATACTATTCTTCATAATGATCCTTAGACTTGGTAAAATGCATGCTTTTCAACTAAAATGTCCCTTTTAGCATGTTTTCATGATTCCTTTTCATGGCTATCATATTTAGTGCATTTTTATACTAACCCATATTTTTCTACATTTTTCCCAAGTGTAGGGTCTGGTTCTTAAGGCGGTCATCCTTTGGTTCAAGCTTGGATTTGAATATTCTCCTTTCTTGTGGTGAGTCCTCATGATTCGAGGATGGGAGATTCACTTTGAGTTTCATTTTTAGTAGGTTTTACTTTCGGACTATGTTGTATGGGTTGTGTCCCTTTTTATTTGAACTATTGTAATAGATGGCTATTTGAGACAAGTCTAGACTTCCGCTTTGCTTTTATGAAACTTTTGGACTTGAAATGCATTTCTACTCTTATTATTTTATTGCTTTATGTTATGATATTAAAGTGGATTACATGGAGCCTTTCGGGGTTCTATGTGCCTTGTTACATCTAGGTCGTACCCTTAGGTCGTGACAAACTTTGTATCAGAGCCCAAGGTTTAGAATGATTTTAGGATGATGTCTCATAAGGCACATCTAGTAGAACGTTTTACATAATAAGTATGAAGAGTGACATACTTATGAATGAGAGGCTATAAGCTATGAGGAAATTTCACTTCTCTCATTACTTCTAAGTTTTGCCTTAGAGTTTAACTCTATAAAAGTCCCTCTCCTAATCCTTCTTTTGCGTCTTTAATAAATGAATACACGAAGGGCTAACGCTAGAAGAATGGAGGGAGTTAATGTGAATGAGGAAGCTCTTCAAGGTAATCAAGCTCCTCAAGTTAACCAAGCTCTGGTTGATCCCGTAGTTGAGAATATAACCCATGCGGAGTTTAGGTGTACTATCCAAATGTTGGCTTAACTCGTGATGGCTCAAGCCAATGGAGAAGTTGTAGCTCTGGTCAATCCTAATATGAATTATGTGGCTTCTAGATTGAAGGATTTTGCAAGAATGAACCCTCCTGAGTTTCTTGGTTCAAAAGTGGGAGAGAATCCTCAAGAATTTATTGAAGAGGTTTATAAAATAATCGATGCCATGGGGGTGACTTTAGTAGAGAAAGTGGAGTTAGCTGCTTACCAATTAATGAGTTTGGCTCAAGTATGGTATACTCAATGGAAGAACAATAGGCCGGTAAGAGCGGTTCCAATAAAGTGGGAAGTGTTTAAATTGGCGTCCCTAGATAGGTTCTTTTTCCGAGAGTTGAGGGAAGCTAAGGTGGAAGAATTCATTAACCTTCGTCAAGGAGGTATAAGTGTTCAAGAGTATTCTCTAAACTTTACTCAATTGTCCAATATGCTCCGACTTTGGTGGCGGATTCAAGGGATATAATTAGTAGGTATTTGACGGGTGAGCCTACATTGGTAAGAAAAGAATGTCATTCGGCAATGCTTCATGATGATATGGATATAGCACGTCTTATGGTATATGCCCAACAAATGGAGTATGAGAAAATCTAAGACATGAATAGGGAGGTGAAAAGAGCTAGAATCGATGATGGGAATTTCTCCAATGCTAAGTCCTATGGACAAGGTTGACCAAGGTTCAAACAAAGGTTCTCCAACCAAGGATCCTTTAGTGCTCCAAGGGTCAACAAGGATAGGGTGTCTAACCCTAAACCTCAAGGAGGAAATAGTGGTGGATATTCGATGTCTAAGCCTACTTGTGCTAAGTGTGGTAAAAAAATGAAGATAAGTGCCTAGTTGGCACGGATGGAAGCTATGGTTGTGGGAAGAGTGGTCATAGGATGAGGGATTGACGAATGCTTAAAGTTCAAGGAAGAGAGGGCAAGTAAGCTCCTCCTAGCGGTTAAAACTCCGATGCTCCCAAGAAAAACTGCATTTATGCTCTTTAATTTTGAGGTGACCAAAAGAGCTCCCTGGATGTGGTGACCGGTATGTTAAAAGTCTTTTCTATTGATCTATATGTCTTGTTATATCCCGGAGCTACTTTGTCCTTTGTGACACCTTTTGTGGCCATTAAGTTTTAAATACTCCCTGCAGTGTTAGTGGAACCTTTTTCGGTCTCTAACCCGATTGGTGACTCGGTGGTGAACAAAAAGAGTCTATAGATGTTGTCCCATAGAGTAACTAGGGATTTGGTAGAGTTAGACATGTTAGAATTTGATGTGATTTTGGGTATGGATTGGTTGCATGCATGTTATGCCTCTATAGATTATAGAACTTGGGTTGTTAGATTCTAATTTCCAAATGAGCCTATCTTAGAGTGGAAAGGGGAAATTCTATCCTTAGATGTCAATTTTTTTCTTATCTTAAAGCTAGGAGAATGATCTCCAAAGGGTGTATTTACCATCTTGTTAGGGTGATGAATGTTGAGTCTGAAACCCTTTCTGTAGCGTCGATTTCGGTAGTGAATGAATTTTCGAATGTTTTTCCTGATGACTTACCCGGTATTCCTTCGTAGTGGGAAATAGGTTTTGATATTGACCTTCTTCGGAATACACAACCTATCTACATTCCTCCTTATAGAATGGCTTCATCTAAGTTGAAAGAGCAACTAAAGGATTTGCTAGATAGGGTTTTATCCGACCAAGTATTCTCCATGGGGTGCTCAGGTGTTGTTTGTTAGAAAGAAGAATAGTTCTCTTACAATGTACATCGATTATCGCCAATTGAATAAAGTGACCATAAATAATAAATATCTATTTTTGAGAATTGATGATTTGCTTGACTAACTTCAAGGGGCTAGCTATTTTTCGAAAATTGACCTTCGTTGGGGTTATAACCAATTAAGGGAGAGAGGGGTTGATATTCCAAACATGGCCTTTAGAACCCGATATGGTCACTATGAATTTGTGGTTATGTCATTTGGGTTGACAAATGCTCTAGCGGCATTTATGGATTTGATGAATATAGTGTTTAGGCAATACCTAGACATATTTGTGAATATGTTTATCGATGATATTTTGATCTATTCAAGGAGTGCGAATGAACATGTGGACCATTTGAGAAATGTGTTGCAAGTTCATAAGGACAACCAACTTCTTTCAAAGTTTAGCAAGTTTAAATTATTGTTAAGGTTCGTAGCTTTCCTTGGTCATATTGTGTGAAGCAATGGTATTGAGGTAGATCCTAAGAAGATGGATGCGGTCAAGAGTTGGCTTAGACTTTAACTCCTTCTGACATTAGAAGCTTTTTGGGTTTGGTCGATTACTATAGGAGGTTTGTTGAGGGGTTTTCCTCCATTGCTTCTCCGTTGACGGCCTTTACTCAAAAGAAAGCTAAGATTGAGTGGTCATAGGATTGTGAGAAAAACTTCCAAGAGTTGAAAGATAGACTTACTTCCGCTCCGGAGTTGACCTTATCGGAAAGTACGGATGATTTTGTTGTATATTGTGACGCCTCTAGAGTTGGGTCGGGATGTGTCCTCATGTAAAATGGTAAAGTGATTGCCTATGCTTCAACGAAACTTAAAATTTATGAGAAGAATTATCCGACCCATGATCTTACATTAGCGGCGGTTATGTTTGCGTTGAAAATATGGAGACATTACTTGTGTGGAGTCCATGTGGATGTTTTCACCGATCCCAAGATTCTTCAATATGTGTTTAGTCAAAAAGACTTGAATCTTCGACAATGAAGGTGTTTAGAACTTTAGAAGGATTATGACATGAATGTCCTTTACCACCCCGACAAAACAAATGTTGTAGCGGATGAACTTAGTAGACTATCCATGGGTAGTGTGGCTTATGTAGAGGATGAAAAGAAAGAATTGGTTCGTGAGGTGCATAGATTGGCCCGACTAGGTGTCCAACTAGTGGATTCCACCAAGGGTGGTTTCCTGGTTTATAATGGGTCTGAATAATCCTTTGTGATGGATGTGAAGTCTAAACAAGGCCTTGATCCTATATTAATTGAGTTGAAAGAGTTGGTACTCAAGAAGTCTATTGAGGCTTTCTCCTAATAGGGAGATGGGGTACTTAGGTACCAAGGACAGTTATGTGTTTCGAATGCTTGTGGTTTGAGGGAAAACAATTTAGAGGGAGCTTATAGTTCTCGCTATTCGATTTATCCGGGATCCACCAAGATGTACCGTCATCTAGCGGAAGTCTATTAGTGGAATGGAATGAAGAAAGATATTGCGGGATTTGTGGCCAAATGTCTGAATTGTCAACAAGTTAAGGCCGAGCATCAAAGGCTGAGAGGTTTAGCCCACGATATAGATATCCCCACTTGGAAGAGGGAAGCTATTAATATGGATTTTTTTGTAGGTTAGCCTCGCACTCGAAGGTAGCATGATTCTATTTGGGTCATTATAGATAGGATGACAAAATCAGCCCACTTCATTCTTGTCAAGGTTTCTCATTCAGCGGAAGACTATGCCAAGTTGTATATAAATGAGATAGTGAAGTTGCATGGGATCCATTTATCTATTATTCGGATCGAGGTACTCAATTTACTTCACACTTTTGGAAGCCATTCCAAAAAGGGCTTGGTACTAAGGTTAAGCTTAACATGACTTTTAATCCCCAAACAGATGGGCAAGCGGAGCATACCATCCAAACATGAAAGGATATGTTGAGGGCGTGTATTATAGATTTCAAGGGTAATTGGGATGACCACTTGCCATTAATAGAGTTCGCCTACAATAATATTTATCATTCGAGTATAGGTACGGCTCCGTATGAAGCCTTGTATGGTAGGAGATGTAGGTCTCCGATTGGTTTGTTTGAGGTAGGTGAAATTGCTCTTTTTGGTCCCGAATCGGTTTATGAAGCCATTGAAAATGTCCGACTCATTAGATAGAGGTTGAGAATGGCTCAAAGTAGACAAAAGTCTTATGTCGATGTTAGAAAGAGGGATTTAGCATTTTTAGTGAATGATTAAGTCTATTTGAAAATCTCACCCATGAAGGGTGTGATGAGGTTTGGCAAGAAAGGGAAACCTAGTCCCCGGTATGTAGGCCCGTATCAAATTTTGCAATGTATTGGGAGGGTTGCCTATGAGTTGGATTTGCTAAATGAGTTGTCTCTGGTTCATCCGGTATTTCATGTTTCTATGCTTAAGAAGTTTATTGGAGATCCGGTATCCATTATTCCCCTAGAAGGGTTGGGTGTTGATGAAAGTCTTGCATATGAAGAGGTTCCGGTAGAGATTCTAGATCGGCAAGTCAAGAGATTGAGAAACAAGGAAATAGCTTCCGTAATGGTTTTATGGAGAAATCACCTAGTTGAGGGTGCTACTTGGGAGGCCGAGGCCAATACAAAGTCCCAATATTCTCATCTCTTTCTTTCTACTCCTATTCAAGCTTGACGTAAGTATTTCCTCTTGAGTTTTAGTGTTTTGGGAGTCATGTGTTTTATATGAACTTTTCCATGATTTCCTTATGTTATCCTTATGTTATGCATGTTCTTGATGAAATTCATGTTTAGTAAGAAAATGAGATGTTATGATTGATTGTCCTCATGTTCTTGTGGATTGAGTATGAGTTGCCTATTTGACTTCATGAGATGAATTGATGAACATGCGTTCGTATGCTTTGAGAGAAATTGCATATTTGATCCATGATGTTGTGTTGAGCATGCTTTTAATCGGAGAAGCTAGTCCTCTTATGATTATGAAATATGATTAGTTTCATGCATAATGGGTTGTTAGATGTAGTTCCTACTTCCTTGTGTTGCATTGATTATGTTTATAATGGACTTGATGTTTCCACCTTTGAATTGTGCATTATTTAGATGTTTCATGTATGTTGGGCTGCTAGTGTTGAGTAGTCAATTCCATAAGGTGTCTAGATCGTCATTCAAGGATGAATGATGCCAAAGGGGAGATATTGTAACACCTCAGAAACTAGTAGGCTAAACTACAAATAAAACGTGAGGGTTAATTTCTAGGGAGAAGGTCAAGGGCCAAGGAAAATGGGCAAAGGCCAGGGCAAGGCTTTCTTTTTTTACCATGGCATTGCTCACCAACAATACAAGGGTCCTCACGACCCTCAAGGGACACCACGAGTCGTGGTGCCACTCCTGGAGGTGGAGGCAGTAGCCTCCTTAGACTGCCAAAAAAAGTGGCCCATCTACACGAGCCACTTCACGGCTTGTGAAGCCATAGCCGGCTCGTGGGAGTGGTCTTGAACCTTCATTAGTGGAATAGCCATGGAGGGTAGCTTGGCCTAGCCACTACCTCAAGGTCTACGAGAAGGACCACGAATCATGTCCTTGACCACAGCTCGTGCAGCCCCTCGTGAGATTGCCTTGGGCTTGTGAGCAAAGGCACATTATGCCTAGCCACTGCCTCAAGTCCACAAGTGGGACCGTGCTCGTGGTCATGGCCATTGCTTATGGGGCCCCTCGCGGCACCTAGGTAGGTGACTTAAGTTAAGGGTTAAATAGGTCTTTTCTGGCTTAAGTCCAACTAAAGTGGAGTCGTTTTGCGGAAGTTTGTGGTCACTATATAAGTCATTTTAAGTCAAATTCACCTAAACTAAGTCACTTTTTCATAACACCCAAATATTTCCAAAAGTTCATCTCCTCTCCCGAAATTTCCCTCTCTAGAACTCAAGGAAGAAGAAGAGGAAAGTTGTATTTTTCACTCAATTTCTTTGGAGAATAATAACAAAGCTATGGTAGTCCTTCATCCATGGATAATTTTAATCCATGGAGTCCCTCCAAACTCAATTTCAAAACTAGTGATTTCCCCAAAAGTTAGGGTTTGACTTCAATATCATGGGTTCCTTTCAAAAACAATTCTAATATTTAATTTAGTATATATTATGATTGAATTTATGATTTATGATGGTTTTTACGTTGAAATCCTACAAGAACCCATGAAACCCCCAAATTTCTCAATTATTGTCTTGTAATGTGGGTTGTTGATTATAGAAGAATCTTATGAGATTGTGCATGTAATGATTAGGTTACTTGAATTATTATTATATCCATGTCTAATGTAGTAATTCTAGATTTTTTGGTTGAATATGATCTATGGTCCTTGAAGGGCAAAGTATGAGAATTATGCAAGAGTATGAGATCCATGTATATGCTTAAAGAAAACTTTGAGAGTAAATTGATTATGATTATGAACAAATTGTTGTGTTGTTGATTGATTATCTTCATATGAACACTTATGTATGATTATGATATGATGTGAAAGATTTTCTCACACTACGATGATTCTATGGTTGAAAGGTTATTCTCACCTATTGAATCTATGAGTTATCTTACGAGTTATGTTGGATTGGGTGTGAAGACATTCTTCCACAAATATAAATCTAAGTCAAGAACTTAATATGAACTCAATGGGAATTATGCTTAGCATCGAGTGGATATTGAATATGAGATTAAAGCTTTTAAGCTAGTTGAGTCCGACTTTCCAAATGGGTTCCTTCTACACCTGTGGGGTCCAGGTTCCCAAAACATGTATCTCATGAAATGGAAACCTTCTACCTCAGTTGAGTTCGGGTTTCTAGTAGTAATCTCCTTATCCCATAACTATGTGCCCACATAGGTCTTTAGCTAGTGGATCCACCTAAAAGCCAACAAACCATGATCTAACCTTAGGCAAGTAGGACAACCCTTTTCGGTGTGGGTAATACCAGATTCCATGTTAAACTCACATGGTCTATGTCGGTTAAGTCTATTTCCAACTATGATGAAATATGAATAAGAACATGAATTATGAACTATGGTTATTCAAGAAGCTTAATTTAGCATGGGTGGGATTATGGGATCTTGTTCATGCATTGCACAAGGATGATTTGGCGGTATTTATGGTATGCTTGTACTATGTTATGATGATCAATATGTTGACTATGCTTATGACTTATGCTTTAACACTATTCTTCATGATGATCCTTAAACTTGGTAAAGTGCATGCTTTTCAACTAAAATGTCCTTTTTAGCATGTTTTCACAATTCCTATGCATGGCTATCATTTTCCCTTGCGTGTAGGCTCTGATTCTTATGGCGGTCATCCTATGGTTCAAGCTTGGATTCGCCTATTTTCCTTGCGTGTGGTGAGTCCTCATGATTCAAGGATGGGAGATTCACTTTGAGTTTCATTTCTAGTAACTTTTACTTTCGGACTATGGTGTATGAGTTGTGTCCCTTTTTATTTGAACTATTGTAATAGATGGCTATTTGAGACAAGTGTAGACTTCCGCTTTGCTTTTATGAAACTTTTGGACTTGAAATGCATTTCTACTCTTATTATTCAATTGCGTTATATTATGATATGCTAAGTGGCTTACATTGAGCCTTTCAGGGTCTTATGTGCCCTGTTACGTCTAAGGGGTATCTTCCTTGTGTATTTACTGTGAATGTTGAAAAGAAAAGTTGTGAATTTATTTTTTGAAAATCAGTGAATTGAAAAAATTAGAAGATGTTAAGTTTTTTTAGGCTATATGAATGTGGATTAATTATATGGTAAATAAGATTCAAAATCCTATTTGATTCTTACTCATATTGTAGAAAGGATACCTTTTCCTACTAAGAAAGAAGTTCTTTTTTTAAAAAAAAACTGCTTCTGTATGTAGCAATCTGAAAAAATTCGTTGTACAATAATTTTGGTCGAAACTTATGTTCTCATTATATTCTCATTTGTAGCTTTCCAAAAATATATTATGATGAAAAACGGATATAATACGAGTGAGATATGAATTTTTGAATGTTGGCTGTTTTTTTGACTATTTTTGGGAAAAATTGGTTATGTTTGTAGCGATCTGGAAATTGATTCTACAGTTTTTTGGTTCGTAACATAATTTCTCATGATCTACTAGTTTGTAGCTTTCAGATAATATAGTATAATAGAACAGCAAACTTAAAACGAGTGAGATATGAAATTTTTAAGTTGGGCTAAAAAAAATAATTTTTAAGAATTTTTTTTAGGGATAAGATTTGTGTCCTATTTCGGATTACTTTTTAGAAAAAGAATATGTGTCATTTTTAGGATCTTATTGGTCTTGCTTATTCGTTTAGTCCTTATGTTCCTTAAGCAGTTGATTGCCTTTTATAAGAAATTTTTGACATATGTTGTCTCATTAAATGGTCTTAACCATATTTCCATTTTCTTCCCATTTCAGATATGACTAAACGAGAACATGCTCAAATTACTCCAAGTGGGAGTTCTCAAGGTCGAGCAAAAGGATGAGGTAGAAGTGCAGGCAGCCATAAGACATGTTTTCGAGGGCGTGAAATCGTACGGATTGGTGTCCCAAAGGCAACACAAATTTGTTAAAGAATGAAGGGACCATTCGAAGAAAAATAAAAAAAGATCTAAAAGAATTTATGTCTTTGAAGATGGATCCTCTTGACTCTTTAATAGACTTCCTCAGAACCTTTGTCTTGAAATTTGAAATGGTTAATGAAAGTGACATTTGAGTTACACAGAGAGAAGGATAAAATGTTTTGTATTATTTGTTGTCAAAATACTGGAAGAATGAACTGAATGAAACTAGTATTGAAATTGGGGATAGTGAAGAATTATGGGTGTACACGGTAAAAATAGGAGTTAGGTGGGTAAAACTTTAGAACATTATCATTTTTAGTATTGGCTTTTGTTGTTTTTTCTTTACAAACTTTGTAGTGAACATCTTTGATTGTGCTTTAATATGAATATTTGAGTTTTATCTTCTTTTGTTTTGGAATAGTGGATTATTATTCTATTGGACAATGGCATATGGTGTTTGATTATTAGACATGCAAATCCGTGTGATTATAGTTTAAAATAAATTAGTGTACACATTAAGAAGTTAGTTTCAAATTTTGGTAAATATTTAATTCGTAGATGATGATTGGATGCTAACATGACTTTTAGATTTTACATTTAAAGATAAAACCTTTATGAGAATTGATTTGCTTGAATGTGTATGTCACATGAATATTTGATTAAAAAATCTTGCCTGATTATATCTCATAACAGATATGGCAACAAAAAGTATCATTGCTGACTTAAACAAAGGTTAAAAACATAAAGGTGAGAATTACGACTTCTGGAGCGTAAAATATGGTATGTACTGGAAGAAAAAAATGATCTAGACGGTATAAAACATGTTTTGAATCAACTAGAAGAGGGTACTACTGCACAACATAGAAGAAATCTTAAAGCTTACAAAGCATGGGAAAAAGCTAATTCCAGTACACGTGGAATAATAGATAGTTTGGTGGTTGATGACCTCATACATGAATGTGAGGAATTCCCAACTGCTCATGCTATGTTGGCACTTCTGCGAGGAACATATGAGGGTACGTCTGTAACCCGCCTGCGACAGTTGACTATCAAATTTGACACTTAAAAAAAGCGTCATGATCAGAATATCAAACAACACCTTAGGGTAATGTCAAACATGATAGCTCAACTCAAGAATGTTGGCCATGTTCTTTTAGATGAGCAACAAGTTCAGGCTGTGATTCGGCCTCTTCTCAATAATTGGGAACATTTGAAGGTTAACTTGACAAAAAATGATAGCATCAAAACTTTTTATAATGTTGCACGCCATGTTGAACTTGAAAATGAACGCTTTGGTGCTGCTAAAGCTACTTCTAATTCCTTTGTGGCAGACTCAAATGGTACAAAATCTTCAAGCTTCAAGCACAAAAAAATTGGAAAAGAAATGAGATTGACGAAGAGACATGAGAAGGACCCTTTAAGAAAAAGAAGAAGCCAAATTCCAAGAAAGAAAAACGTTTTTGCAAGAAGAGAGAGAAGAGCAAAATGAAGTTCAACAATTGCCAATTGTTGGGGCATTTCACTCGTGAATGTACTGAGCCGAAAAAGGTAGCATTTCTAAATGCATCTCAAAGTGCAACATATGTTTCTAGCACTTCTTTACCAATTGAATCTTATCCTATGTGGATTGTAGACTCAGGATCCACCGACCGCGTGAGTCGAGATCAAGAAACATTTGTGGAGTTTCGTCGAGTTTCATCTGAATCAAAGTGGATCTACGTAGTAAATATTGTAAAACTGGAAGTCAAAGGGATAAGCACTTTCAAAGTAGACTTGCATAGTGGTCGTTATTTGATGTTTCATTACGTTCTCTATACACTAGAGATTGAATGAAACTTAGTATATTTGTCTGTTCTTTTAGATGTTGGTTTTGATTTATTTTTTAGTCATAATGGTGTTTGAATAACTTAAGATAATGTTTTATATGGTTTTGGACTATGTTATAATTGTTTTATCATTTTTGATTGTAATCCTTCCATTTATGACTATTATGTCGAATGTTGTGTAATGGCCTGTTATTCAAGTAGCAATGATATTGATGTTATTACATGACGAGCAAGATTAGGTCACATAGGGCAAGATCTAATGAATAGGTTGGCAATAGAAGGACATTTAGGTTTTTTCACCAAAATTGATATGCCAACTTGTGAAGATTGGCTTGCTGGAAAGATTACGCATAATTCATTTGGGAAAGCTAAAAGAGCCGAGTTCCCCCTTCAATTAATTCATTCTGATATTTGTGGTCAAATGAATGTGAAGGCAAGGTCTAGGGCTACATACTTCATTACATTTATTGATGATTTCACTAGTTTTGGTTATGTGTATTTGATTTCTCATAAATCTGAACCACTTGAATGCTTTAAAAGATATATTAATGAAGTTGAAAATCAATTAGATAAAAGCATAAAGACTTTAAGAACTGACCGAGGATGTGAATGCTAGTCAAATCAATTTGAATAATTAAGTACCGAAAAGGGTATCATTGGAAAATTAATTACTCCTTATACACCTCAACAAAATGGTTTAGCTGAAAGAAGGAATAGAACTTTATTGGACTTGACAAGATCAATGATGGCGCAGACAAATTTATCTATCTCTTTCTGGGGAGATGCATTATTGACTGCCGCTTTACATATTGAACAAAGTGTCTTCTAAATCAGTTTTTTCCATTCCTTATAAACTTTGGACTAGCCACAAAACAAACCTCAGAGATCTATGACCGTTGGGTTGTTCAACACATATTAAAGATCACTTTGGTGATTTTGATAAAATAAGTCCAAAAGGAAAGAAATGTATCTTTTTAAGGTACTCTGATAGCTACAAAAGTTATGCGTTCATTCGATGAACTGGAGGATGGAAGAATTACTGAAATTGTATTACGAGATGTGAGATTTTTGGAAAATGATTTTCCCAAAAAAGGTGAAATAATGAAGTTGAGCCTCTCTACGAAATGTTGAATTCAGAAGACCAGGTAATGTTGTCAGACATACTTGATAATTCAATGGATCAAGAAAAGATTCCTAGTCCAAATGGGAGTTACGAATACAAAAATCCTATAGAGGAATGTGAACTTCAAATACGTAAGAATACAAGAAAAGGGGTACCTTAACGATATGATAAGATTGGGGATTATGTTTTCTTGGTATCTCATACAGAATTGAATGAACCTAATTATGTAACTGAGGCATTATCAAGCCCTGGAAGGGATGAATTGTTAAAAGCGATGAAAGAACAATTAGAGTTAATCAAATCCAACAAAGTCTGGGATCTAGTTGACCTTCCCAAGGAACGTAAAGCTATTAGGAATAAATGGATTCTCAAAGTTAAATGCAAATCGGATGGGTCTATAGAAAGACACAAAGCACGATTGGTGGAAAAAGGTTTTACTCAAGAAGTGGGAATACACTATGAGGAAACTTTTTCACAAGTTGTGAAGTTTACCTCCATACGATTACTTTTAGCTATTTTTGCACGTTTAGATCTAGAATCGCACCAAATGGATGTGAAGACCACTTCTCTTAATGGAGAATTTAACGAGGAAATCTACATGGAACAACGAGTAGGTTTCGTTGTTAAAGGTCAGGAAAAGATAGTTTGTAAATTGAAAAGATCAATTTATTGCCTAAAGCAATCTTCAAGGTAGTGGTACCTGATGTTTCATAAGGAAGTGATGTTATTTGATTTCATCATAATCAATGAAGACCATTGCATCTATGTGAAAAAGTCCAATGGAAATTTTGTAAGTTTTTCTCTTTATGTAGATGATATTTTATTATTTGGAAATAATTTGGAGTATGTGAAAATTGTCAAGTTATGGCTTTCGAAATTATTTGATATGAAAGATATCGGTGAAGAAGACTATATATTGGGTGTTAAGATCCAAAGAAATTGTTTCAAAAAATTTTGAGTTTATCTCAAGAAACCTATATTAAGAAAATATTGGAAAGTTTTCGAATGAATAGTTGCAAATTCATGGATACTCCTGTATCTAGGGGTGAAACTTTAAGCCTTGAAATGTGTCCAAAGACTGAAAAAGAAAAGGAAGACATGTCTCGAATTCCTTAATCTAATGGTGTTGGGAGTTTGATGTATGATATGATGTGTACTCGCCACGACATTTGTTATGATGTGAGTCTAGTTAGCAGGTATCAATCCAATCCTGGAAGAGATCATTGGAAAGTAGTAAAGAGAATATTTTGATACTTGAAAGGAAATGCAGATCATACACTTTGTTATAGTGGATCTAATTTGCTCATAAGAGGTTATACAGATGTTGATTGGGCTGGCGACCGGAATGATAGAAAATCAACATCCGGTTATGCTTTATTACTAAATGGTGGTGCTATTTCATGGAAAGGTAAGAAGCAAACTAGCACAGCTCTTTCGACCATGGAATCTGAATTTGTGGCTTGTGCGTCTGCAGTACAAGAAGTTGTTTGATTAAAGAGATTCTTTGATCATTTGAGTATTGCAAAGGATTCTAAGGGTCCCTTGATTCTATTATGTGATATTCAAGCGGCTATCGCATATACGAAGGATCCTAAATATCACCATAAGACCAAATTATTTGACATCCAGTATAACTTTGTGAGAGACGTAGTGGCAAGTGGAGAAATAACTTTGCAATACATTCATACTTGTGAAATGATAGATGATCCTTTTACGAAGGTCATTTCTAGAGACGTGTTTGAAAAACATGTTAAGACTCTAGGTTTGCGTAGAATATGATGATATTTCTGTATTGTAAAATAACTTGATTGTTATAATATTCTCTTTTATATAATACTATTGGATTTATATTCAAATATGATATACATGTGATAATTTTTAAGATATAAAGTGTGCCAAACAAGTCACGAGATTGGCTCTCTCACACGAGCAATCGCATCTTATGTCGAGAATCGTGAAGAGATGAGTTTCACCACCATATTATGACTTGTTTTATGATCCAGGCAAAAGTTTCTCCAAGAAAATGAGTTTAAGGATTAGTTAAGAGAAAAACTAAGGTTAAACATCTGGAGGTGTTTAGACCAAGGTCTATACGATGTTGAATAATCAAAATAATGAGACACCTACACAAATCTAAGGTGTAAACATCATTGCACGTGTTTCATACCATGTGTGTCAGGCGATCAATGGGTCAAGGAAAGAATGCTTCACTGTTTCTTCATTGTGGGAGACCCCGAAAAGTTAAAATAATTTTTCAATGAATTACCCTTTGACCTTTTACTACTTCTTGAAGTTTTGATCGGTGTTGCTACTTTAGCATGTTACTAATAGCCATGAGCGATTCGGCAATGCAGTACATGTCTAGGAAAGCGGTTGATATGGAACATATAGATTCGAGTAGAAAGGGAAGATGATTAAATGAATAATTCAACTTGTATACATAAGCCGGCTATTACATTTGTGTGTAATTATGTGAATAATGTTAAACATGAACTCGAGTTCAACTCTTTAAGAGGTTGAGGGATCGAATAAGTAACTACTGAAGTAGTGAATGATGTCTGGGGTATTGTGAGTAATACTATCCTTAAAATAGTAGTGAATTTTTTCCACATGTGATTGCATTCTTATAGACCGAATCACTAAGAAAATAAATGGGAAAGACAAAGAGACTGGAGAAGGACCCTCTAAGAAAAAGAAGAAGCCAAATTCCAAGAAAGAAAAATGGTTTTCCAATAAGAGAGACAATAGCTAAATGAAGTGCAACAATTGCCAAATGTTCTGGCATTTCGCTCGTGAATGTATTGAGCCAAAAAAGGTAGCATTTCTAAACGCATCTCAAAGTGCAACATCTGTTTCTAGAACTTCTTTACTAATTGAATCGTATGCTATGTGGATTGTAGACTCAGGATCCACCGATCACGTGAGTCGAGATGAAGAAGAGTTTGTGGAGTTTCGTCAAGTTTCATCTGAATCAAGGTAGATCTACGTAGGAAATAATACAAAACTAGAAGTCAAAGGGATAGGCACTAGCAAAGTAAAGTTGCGTGGTGGTCGTTCTTTGATGTTGCATGACGTCCTATATACACCAGAGATTCGAAGAAACTTTGTATCTGTGTATGTTCTTTTAGATGTTGGTTTTGATTTGTTTTTTAGTCATACTGGTGGTAGAATAACTCCATATAATGTTTTGTATGGTTTTGAACTACGTTATGATCGTTTTATCATTTTAGATTATAATCCTTCAACTTATGACTATTATGTTGACCGTTGTGTAATGGCATGTTATTCAAGTAACAATGATATTGATGTTATTACATGGCATGCAATATTAGGTAACGTAGGGCAAGATCGAACGAATAGGTTGGCAAAAAAGGACATTTAGGTTCTTTCACAAAAATTGATATGTCAATTTGTGAAAATAGTCTTGCTGTAAAGATTACGCGTAAACCATTTGAGAAAGCTAAAAGATCAGAGTTCTCGCTTCAATTAATTCATTCTGAAATTTGTGGTTAAATGAATGTGAAGGCAAGGTCTGGTGCTACATACTTCATTAGAATTATGGATGATTTTACAGGTTTTGGATATGTCTATTTGATTTCTCATAAATCTGAAGCACTTGAGTCCTTTAAAATATATATGAATGAAGTTGAAAATCAATTCGATAAAAGCATAAAGGATTTATGAACAGACCGAGGACATGAATATTTGTCAAAACAATTTGAAGAATTATGTGTTGAGACTCCTTATATGCCTCAACAAAATAGTGTAGCTGAAAGAAGGAACAAAACATTATTGGACATGACAAGATCAATGATGGCGGCGGCAAATTTGTCTATCTCTTTCTGGGGAGATGCATTATTGACTGTGGCATACATATTGAACAAAGTGCCTTCTAAATCAGTTTCTTCCACTCCTTATGAACTTTGGACTGGTCATAAAACAAACCTGAATAATCTATAACCGTGGGGTTGTGCAACATATATTAAAGATCGCTTTAATAAGTTTGGTAAACTAAGTCCAAAAGGAAATAAATGTATCTTTATAAGGTACTGTGAGCTCTCCAAAGAGTATGTGTTCATCGATGAATTGGAGGATGGAAGTATTACTGAAATTGTATCACGAGATGTTACATTTTTGAAAAATTATTTTCCCAAAAAAGGTGAAACAGATGAGTTGAGCTTGTCTACGAAATGTTGAATTCAGAAGACCAGGTAATGTTGTCAGACCTACTTGATATTTCAATGGATCAAGAAATGATTCCTGCTCCAAGTGGGAGATATAAATCCCAAAATCCTATAGAGGAATGTGAACTTCAAAAACGTAAGAGTACAAGAAAAGGGGTACTTAAACGATCTTATGAGATTGAGGATTATGTTTCTTTGGCATCTCCTACAGAATTGGATGAACCTAATTTTGTAACTGAGGCCTTATCAATGATTAAAAGCAATGAAAAAAGGATTAGAGTCCATGAAAACCAACAAAGTCTGGGATCTAGTTGAACTTCCTAAGAAACGTAAAGCTAATGGAAATAAATAGATTCTCAAATGTCACGACCCAAGCCTAGGGCCTAGACGTGACCGGCGAATGGGGAACCCGAAGGAACCCCAAACAAGCCTCATAGCGTATCATTACACATCCTTGGTCGCGGAAGCAATTAAAATGACCATAAGCAATAAGCATAATCAAAGGGGAAATCGGGACTAAGGGAGCAAGAAAAAAAAAAGAGGAATGATACATAAATATCATAGATGAGTCAAACTCAAGCATAATACACAACTTGTCCAACACCACCTCTAAACAAGAGTACTTAGAGGGGGCCAAGACAAACTACCGGGCTCACCCTCATAGTTAAAACATAACTAAAAAGAAAAAGTCTTATACATAGCAAAAGATCATGAGCAACGTCCCCGAAATGGAGGACTCACCAATAACCTTGATAGGAAATCGTATTAGCCACGCGGAGGAGGATGGTCAAGCGGTGCTCCGGTCCCTACATGGTGAC